>JAANSN010004777.1:0-14054 GCA_036850665.1 Dicranocentrus wangi | reverse complement strand
TTTCTCCGGTTGAAGATTCCCCACAATGAATGAAAGATTAGTGGAATGGAGGGTATTTTTTGGGGAGGAAGAAGAAAAGAGAAAATGGATACAGTTGGTGAGCTCCTTCCCTCCTTCCAACTCTGCCACTTACTCTTGGAGTGGAGAAATGAAAAGAATCCCTGTTAATTAACAGAGAAACTACCCACACGACTGGATTGCAGCCTCTCAGACTCATTTAATTTCGGGGCGCATATATCTATACAGTGTGAAAATGTCGCCGCAAAAAAACTTGTGAGTGCATCCACATCCGGCAGTCCAGGCTATACTTTTGTAGTTCGGCGCTTCTCCTCGCATCCACTGCATTTTTTTATATATATTCTATGACATGGAGAAAAACGTGGCTCTGTTTTTTTTGCAGCGACAAATCATCAACGGAAATGGAAAACCTGTCAGCAATGAAAAGTAAAAAGGCAATTTTATTTACCAAAAGCCAATATAGACTCTTTGGATTGAAAAACTGAAAAAGAATCATTCGTGTCACATGGTCTGATTATGATCATTCCGAATTCTCCACTTTCATCCTCTTTTTTCTTCATTTCGGGCGAGTCAACCCGGGGAAAAAAGCATATCACTTATTCCACCATCACATATAATATATAAATATTCCAAAAAAGAGGTAGAAAGTACAAAGAGCAGGGAATTCCCATAAAAATATGAGTTATGTCGGGAAAAAACGCAATTCTATTTTTTCCCGTCACCATAATAGATTTTACAGGAGGATCGGTTTTTTTTTCTCTCTCTCTCTCTCCTTCTTTTCCACCGGTTTACCTCACCATGTACCAGAAAGGAATCTAATGTCAGCAAGCCTTTTTTCAGAGAGCGTGAACTTGCTACGAGCATGTAGTAACTTTGACAGGAGAAAATTGTAATAAGGTTTTCGCCTCACAAATATTACCCGTCTCGGAAAACCTAGATGAGCCATGTGATCTCGCCGAAAAAAGTATGGTTTATGAGAAGGAAATTTGCCCTCGTTCTGAACAAGGCGACGCGACGGGAGCAATGTTTTATTTTCTTGGGAACACAATAACTTGAAGAAAAAAATATACTATATGCTTTCGAAGAGTGCTTTTTTTCTCTCCTGCCTCTGCCCCTGCCTCCCTCCCTCGATCTCAACCGATATCCGAATCTGAACCTTACAAAAAATGAATTTCACCCTAACCCACTTCGTATGGTCGTAGCCACTCCAGAAAAGTGAAGCCATGTCACGTAATCAAAGGGGAAACCGGAAAACTGGAAATATGTGTTTTTTGTGCAAAAAGTATCATCCAAAGTATGTATATAGGTATTCGGGTGGAAGTTTTTGTGGCAGGCAGTTGCAGTGAAGTACGTACGTACATATGATGCATGCCGTGGACTCTCGTGCACGCTCCGTTGCATGCCTACTCGAATAACCAGTCGCTCATTCAGCGTGAATATGTAATAATAATAATACTACCTATACTGGTTTTCCCTTTTACTCTGGCATCACATGAGCGAGGAGAGTGCAACGCATACCACAAGGAACCATATTATACTTTCCCATTATTTGGTTCCCACTATTTTCCATTCCTTTAAATAATGGTTTTCCCTTGGAATGTTTTACCTGAAAGAGAAAGAGTAAGTGAAAGTCTTTATGAGACTTTCCCTCTCTACTGAATTTCCTTTTCAGGATTTTGATCAATTGTCAAATAATACGTGGGTAAGTAAGCAAGCACGTAAAAACAAAAAGCGAGGCAGTAAAAAAGCAAGGCTGGTGCTCCGCATACAAAGTTATAAAAAAAATAACTTCTCTCCTGCTGCTGATGCTCTTCCCGCAAGCCATTAGTAAAACAAAATGTCATTGATATGAAACATGAACATAGGAACAACAACAGTGTTTCTCTTTTTTCGCTTGTTATGAGGAGGAGGAGCAGCAGCAGCAGGTAGTTGTCAAAGTGGAAAAATATTACATATTTTGTTGTAGTTGTATGAGAAAGGATATGGATTAGTAATCATCCTGAGGCAGGTGTATCGAAGAGGATGTTTTTGCTTCAGACATCTCAAAGAGATCTTCTGAAATCCTGGGAATGGCAGCTCATCTGACACGTTCTCCGTTTCGTCGTCCTCCACATCCAATTCCATTTTGAGGATTTTTTTTTCTGGTGTGTGACAAGAAGCTAAAGCCTCTTGCTCACTCCTGATGTTCCTTTTTTCCCCTCTTCTTGATTATTTCCTCCTCCTTGTCCGAGGAGGAGAAAAGAGAGAGAGAAAAATTGGCGAGAGCTGACACTATGTATACTTTAAGCTTTTAGGAAGGGCGGAAGGGGGAAGACCGCCCCAACCAGTCAGCTTTTTGAGGGGTGGTGGTGGTGAGGTGACTAGTTCGACTTGTGGGGAATGTTGTGAACACCATGCCAAATCAAACACTCGTATTTTATTCTTCTTTATTTATCTTTCATAATAATTTTGAACTGTAGAGAAAACAGTTGGGAGCGGGAGAAGCAGGACAACTATAAACTGACTGACTCACTTTCCCCCAAAATGCGTTTCCCTTTTTTGTTTTACTCACAAGAAACTCACAAGAAAATAATCCCACTTTATATTATATTAAGCACTACTACTGCACGTATTTTAGACACGAGGTGAGAATATGGTGAACTAGTAGTTCATAAAATTTACCAAATGACTCGCACAGATTCCTCTTTACAAAGGGATGACACTGAACACCTTAGTAATTTCCTGGTTTTATCACTAAATCTATAAAACGGGTTGCCACCACCAATCCCCCATTAATTTTCATGATTATCCACTTACGCGCGTATAGCGTAGTCCTCCTCCACTAAAATCGAAATGGAGTCGGTGACGAGTCCGTCGTCGTCATTATTCCTATTATACGTACGTTTTTCGTTTTTAGATGTGTGGCAAACCTGTTCATAAAACCTGGTTGGAGGACTCCCTCTCACATAAAACTAATTAGGAAAATGGATCTCTCCTCTAATAAATGAAGTAGTAAATGTCATTTTCACTCCAGCCACCCACCCCTGCACATACAACCGTTGATTTTATTAGGGAAAGTGTTCCAATTCCACCAATTGTGTGATAACAGGCGAAGGAGAGAGCGAGAGAGAGGTCCGGAAAAAAGGTGCAGAAACACAACTAGTGGCACCAGCACCAGCAACTACAGGATGAGATGATGATGAAAAGGGTTGAAAAAAATAAATTCTTGTCGTTGGGAAAAAAGAGAGAGTCACAAGAATATAGTTGGCTTATGTGACGGTGTGTGTGTTTCTGGAGAGTTCACTCTGCAGCTTCAACTTTCTCTCTGCATGTGGTACTCAGACTGTGCGACTGGCTTGCGAGCTGAATGAAAACTGAATAAAAGCAATGTTCCACATTACACTGGCTTTCTCGTGTTATCGTATCACTCGTATCACTTCGGATGGCTTCACTTCACTTCATCCCTGTTTCCTTTGTTCTTTTTTCCTCTGCTCTGCTGCTATTCCTATATCAATACCGTTAAGGTACGCTCTCGGCGGCTCTATACACGTTGACGTACCTCTGGAGCCAGAAAGAATTGCAGAGAGAGTGTAAACTCTTGTTCCACGAATATTTGCAGGGAACAACCACTGCTTGGCTGGCTGGCTGGAACCCCGAACGAAAGTAGCTCTACAGTAGCAGTAGTCTTACCTTTTTTGATACCTCTCCGGTCCGAAGAGGAAGTTTGGGGTGATAATGTAAAAATGATGTATGTACAAGTGGAATAGTACACATGTGAAGAAGAAAAATTTTTATTTTCTTGGTGAGCTTGAGATATACACATTTACTTATATATATTTTGTAAAACGTTTCTTTTTCTTCTCTTCTCACTTAACACATTTACGGAAACTATTTTACTCGTGAAAAGCCCACACACCAAAAAAATACACTTTCCGTCCCGAGAAAAAAAGTTTTCTCTAGTAAAAGAAACTAAAGAGAGAGACAATAAACTTTACACCGATTTCATTCTTCACTTGTTTCTAACCAATCATGGTCTTATATGATGCATTGAACAGATTGTAAAAATCAGTTTTAGATTTTACCGAGCCGAGGAGGAGTCACACACAACCAAAAAAAGTTTTGAGATGAAAGGAAAAGTCTGAAATGGGAGACGGTGTGGGATACATAGATACGGGATGAACAGGGGGCAAAAGAATGTGATGTATTATTCCCCAGTTTACCTTTGTTCTCGAGCACAAAAAGATTCCTTCATATGAGGAGTGTGTAGGAAGGAGGAGGTTAGGTTGTATTGGGCTAGATAGGAAAATCCGTTTCAAAATAAAGGGACCGTCTACACGGGGAAAAGTTTTTGGGATGACGTTGATAAAAACGTATGGGCAGGGGAAGGAAGAACAATAGAAGGAAATTCAGATTTTTGTTAGTTTTCATGAATACATTACAGCTCCAGTCGCGGGATCTCCCGATATATATAGGTACGTATATAGTATCCTTGTTTCACTCACAAAGATTGACTGTCCAGGCCGAGTTTGAACGCAGTGGCGGATGGATGGTGTGTTCGCAGAGGGCGAGAAAGTGATAAAATGGAGCTCACTTCATTAAATTAAGTCTTGTACAATTTGCTTGCCCGATTGACGTATGTATGTTCAATACTCACTGGTCGTACTCGTGAGTGTGGGATTTTGTTTTTTGTATTACAAGAGGAAGCTGGAAATGCTCCAAAAAATTTGGTTTTTACAAGTACACGTTACGTGTACAACGTCGTACGTACGCCTAATGCTCCAAGTTCAAAACGTCGCCCATCGGTCTGCCTCTTTAGAATGTAACTATGTAGTAATCCTAGCCTGTTTTTTCAGGTTCGTTTTTTCCAGAGAACAAGCAGAGTGAGTACCTCCTCTTTTGTGTTTAGCAGCTCCCAGAACAACAAATAACTAAAAAAAACAACGTATGCATATAGGAACTGTAAAAAAACGGAGGAGACAAACTGACTAGTTGGATGGAACAAATGTATAAGTATGTAGGATTCTTTTTTAGATATTTCGAGAGTAGTCAGTCAGCCCACGTCGTGTGCACACTTTTAAAAAATTTATTCAACACAAAATGTCTCGTTTGCTTGTGCAAATAAGCGGAGGAGACTCCTTCGGTTCGAGGAATGTCGAATTTGAACTCTTTCCCTTGTTTGCTGACTGATCATTCCGGATTCGGGGAGGCGCACTGAGCCCATAGTAATATTGGGAATTGGATGGGATAACTGTGCCTAGTCCTAGTCCAGATTCATGAGCGAGTCACTTTACACATTTAAAATACTTTTGATTGTTTTAGGCAGTCGGAATAAGAGCCGAGTCGGAGGCTGTGTTCAGTTCAGGGTCGTGAGGGGCTGCTTTTTTCCTTTCTCTCAAAAAGGTGCACTTTGCACTTAGTAAAATATTCAACAAAAGAAGCGAAAAACTTGTTACTTACTCGTAAGCTCCATAAAAGAGTGTGTATAAAGCACAGGGCAGACTTTGGAAGCAAATAAATATATTATGCTTGTCGACAAAAGTAAATTAAAGGTGAAACGGCTGCAAGCAGGATGAGAATATAGTATAGTAGTGAGCTTGAAAGTAAATAAAAAACTCTTTGTCACCGTCACTATATATATTTTTGCAGCCGACTCCCGAAACGGAATACTCCAACCTTTTTTATTCACTCTCCCTTTTTTATGTATCTCGAGGAAAAAAATTAGCAACTGTTTTCCTCCTCTGAATCACTCGGCAGCAGCAGCGAAGGAGTAAGAGCAACAGTAATAGAGCTCCGGTGCGAGTCCCAGATTGACAAATGTTTAATAGCTGTTGTTTGTGTGCCGAACGCAGATGACATTTGAGTTGTTCGCTGTTTCACCACATTGAAATGGGCTAGCGTCACCAGTTCAGTTCTCTCTTTTCTGGGAACGCATTTTCCCACTTCCGCCACCGCTCTCAAACGCTCTCATTTAGCACACGGCTCTCTTCTGTCAGAGAAATATGCGCACCGATCACTTTCCACATAGCTCGTGGTTGTGGCAGTAGAGAAAATCCCATTTCATGTAGATTGTACACTACTACACCCTTCTCAACTCCTTTTACCGTTTTTTTTCTGGAGACACGGTGACGAACTGGAGGCTTTGGCCATGTCACTGTTGACATCTTCGAAAGTCCACCGTGACAGGTCCAAGAGTCCACACACTGGCCCACCTTTTTCGGAGCTCCAGGATATGCCACAGGACAAAAAATGTAGGTAGAATTATATATATTGTGTCAATGTAGTTGGTCATGAGAGATGGGTCCACATGGCAAAAGGAGATAATCCCAATAACTCTTTTCACACCGGATTTTTCTCGAATATTCAAACAGTTCACGAGAGTGTTACTATGTACTTGTTATATAGTTCGCCCATGTTAGGTGCCATATGCACTCTCCACTTTAGAGTCAACTGGTATTTTCCCCCGCTCCTCTCTCCTCTATCTTCGAAAAAAAGCTCGTATATTATTCTATTATCCTGTTCCTGAATAGTTATAGGTTAACAAGAGGACTCATCCTCTTCATGGTTCTTCCGGAGATAAAGACAGGCTTTTCGCGAGCCTATATAATATCCTTTTTTGTTGTGGTAGAAAAAGGTTATGTGTGTATACGGGAGCGACTTCAAATGTGCACTGGTGAGTAGTTTTATCTCCTCACAGCTTACGAGATTTTTGGTGGTGGTGGTGGTGGTGGTGGTGCCGTGTTCTAGCCCGTAACATGCTTCCAAAACCCAACCCGGGCTTCACCATTTTTTCCATGTAGATTTACAGTTACTTGTTAGAGAGCCACCAGTGTGACGGCGTCTTATACGCTCCGCTATTCACATTCCCTGGTTTTTTTACTCTCCAGGTTTACTTGAGTGCATGCTTCAAGCCCGAGAAAAAAAGCTTCCCGAAAGTCGTGAGAGAGAGAGAGAGAGAGAGGAGAAGAAAAAGCGACACAACAAATAGAATTGGTTTGAGGAGGAGAACGTGGTGGTGGTGGTGTGTGCATCAGCTCCAAAAGCTGCTAGCAAGCCATATTTTCTTAAGGATGGAGTTTTCGTTCGAGTAGTGTTGCATGCATTCATAAAATATTTTCTCGCTCTCCGCGCTCCTTCTCCTCCTCCTATATAGTCCGCTTTTTTTGTCTAACTCATTTTCTCCTTGGCTTTTCTTTTGCCATTATAGTTATTAAGTTTGTTGCGATTAGAGAGGAGGAAAGAGCAGTATGAATTGGTTTTTCGTTTTTTATTCCTTTTAGTTCCCAGCTTGCTCGGGAAGAACATGCGCGCCGTGGTTGTGCTAACCCCGTTCGTTTTTTCGCATTCTCTAACCCGCTTGGTGGAAATATAAGCTTTAATGGCAATAGTGACAATGACAATGTACAAATACTCTAGCATATTATTAACTGCCTCGGTCACATTAGTCTTCTCCAGAGTGGCAGACATATGCACTCGCAGCACACTTAATAACAGCAGGTTGAGCCGGTTGTGCATGCAGTTGCTCAACCCAGAAAAGAAAATATAAGAAAAAGAAGAAAAAAAACTACAAGTTTGTGAGGAAAAAAAAGTTGGAGGATATACATATATTTTTTGTGTGGTGTGAATTTACTATTTTTTTTTGAATGCAGCAGACTAGTTCCTTTACCGTTTGCTATTTTCGGGTACACTTGACTTCTTTTTGATCACCAAAAAAATAATCGTATGTAGTTGAGCAGACAGTAACAAGTAACAGCAGTCAGTCAATTACACTGTTGTGTAAACACATGTCTCTTTCCATCCTCGTTCCAAAGTCGAAACCAGTATGCAGTAGGTAGTAGTAGTAGTTGTGCATAATATGGAATGAAATGAGAGATAAAAAAAATTCTTAGGTAAGGAAGTTATTTGGAGGAGGGGGGTTTGGGCTTGGTTTTCATGAAAATATTTTCTCATTTTTTTTTTCTTTCTAAAGGATGAAACCTTATATAGCCCTCAGCAGTTAGGAGAATGTGTCGTTAGAAAAAACGGTGGGGGGGGGGGGGGAATAAGGGGAGAGACGGCGGTGAGAAATTGAATGTGGATCTTTCCACCCACGCACAATGTGTTTATGTCTGGGGAAGGCTTGTCGACTGTGATTTGTCTTCATTTGGAGTTGACGATTTTGAACGAAAATTTTTTTTGCTAAGCCACATAGCTAACCATAACGATCCCAATTTATAAGTTTGTAGTAAACCGTGACATTGTGGGGGATATGGGAGTAGTGTGTGTGCGTGTAAAAACTCTACAGATGTGTGTTTACTGTTTTTTTGCACTACTAATGTAGGTAAGCTTCTTGTGGTGGGATATATGGAACACTCTTTGTAATCCGTGGAGCAGCAGCCCGTTGCAAAGAGATTTATGGTGCATGCCTTCCAAAATCAGAGGGAGGACGGATGTGACTATGATAATTTTGTATTACTCATGCGGAGCCCGGAATCTAATGAATTTTCTCCAAATACCGTACATGGAATGAGACGAGGGAGACAGGGTTTGGATGAGTCATAAATTCAGTTTGGAGATGGAATATATAAATTCTCATTACATTAGAAACTTCCAGATTTGATTTTAGGATTGAATTGCACAATTATTATTATCCAGGCCAATTTATCTACGTGTTCCATATACAACGCGGTGCACTACTCAATGCACGCTTATACATTAAAAAAAATGATCCCATTTCAGTTTCTCCCGTGATACATGAACCACTTTTATATAATAAATAATTCGTGCACAATTTAATTTCTAATTAATGGCAATTACAATAAGACGCTGTTGCAAGAAGCATGTCTCCGCTGAAACTGATTAGATGGAGTGAGTCAGAGGACGCACGGACCCAGGAAAGAGGAAAGGTGCTTTGTTTACGGTAAAGCCAGAACTGTTCTGGTTCTATTCTGTGTAGGCACATAATATAGGATTTACACAGATTTTTTACACACTTGTGTAATTTCCCATAGGCTTATATTGCGTTTACTTGAAAATCTAGATGTTTATTTAGAGCTCTATATTAGCTCCCATCAGTGCCATCCTCGGCAGAATGCACATTCCGAGCGTGTGTTCTCCAAAAAAATGCTGACTTACCACTGCGACCGAGCGTAACAACAACCATGCTGATGATGGATAATTCCATTGAATTCCAGCGAGGCGAGCGAGTGAGTGGGTCCATGATTGTGCGGAAAAAATGATGACCATGTATGCAAATCACCAGGAGTAAATGCTGCGTAAGCAAAGCCATCCAGAAGACTTATTGCTGTGGGTGCGCAAATCCTCCTCCTATGTACGTATAAAACGTAATATTATTAGTACGAGTGCGATACCTACCAGCAGCATTAGCACATAGTGTTCCTTCTTCTTACATATCCTGGGAATAAAAAGTGTTGTATAACAAGCACAAAAGCGTATTCTTTTCTTGCATTATTCGCGGAACAATGGTTGTGAACTTTGTGTAATAATAAGCAAGTTTTGCTTCGTAATATGCCTTTCAAGTGACCGATATAGAAAAATAGCAAAGCAAGATTCCCATTCGTGATGTGATGATTTTTACTAATCTTGTTGGCACAATAAACTCTGGGAGATTAAAAAGCATGAAGTGTATTTGAAGAATATAATATATATCATTTCGGCATAATTATTATAGCTCTACTCCAGTGAGATCGTGTATCGTGTTGCATGCGTCGATTGCTGGGAAAAAATATTCAATAAAATTGCAAAATAAATCTTCTTTTTTAAAATCCCTTTGCAGGCTTTGTTTAAATGCATGAGCGTTGTTGTACCCACATGTGTCAGCCAGCACCAATTGGATTAGAACTGCTTCAAGAAATCCAACTGGTCAATGTGTCATTTTGGAGAGGAAAAAAAATGAGGAATGAAGGTCATTAGCGCAACTTTCCTATTCCTAGTTGTAAATATAAAATGTAATACAGATTATTATGTATTAATTTCTTTTTAAAAAAATGAGTGACTCAGCTCTGCATGTTGACCATGTCAAGAACAATTTGGATTTATTGAAAAGATATATATATACATCTGGAGTCTGCATACACTAAAATAGTTTTGTCCAGAAGCTCTTGAACTGTCAAGGAGAAGGGTTGAATTGAAACCATACTTCCAGCAAGTAGTACCAAATTCAGCTGGGCTGTTCGCATAACTGAATGTGAAGTGTCGAATTCCCAACTGACTTTTGAAACGTGATCGTAAAAAGGAAAAGGTAGCGGGACCGGGATTTAAGAACAGGATGAATTCTCCAGTGTTATTCATTATTGTCGGAATATTTGTGGGATATTCCAGGGCGCAGGTGCCATTCCTTGGAGCATGTCCAAATAGAAGCGTTGTCCAAGATTTTGACGTCAAGCAGGTACAAGGAAAAGCAAAATTTATCTTCGGTACAAGTATATCCCGGTAGCTTGATTTATTTGCGAATGTCGCATAAGCTATACTAGCAGGTAAAACAACAACTACACGCAAAGTTAATATTTCTGTTAATTTTTCAGTATCTTGGACGGTGGTACGAAATTGAAAAGTATCATGCCGCTTTCGAAGCAGGTGGCACATGTGTCCAAACGTACTACTCCGATCAGGGAAATGGCACGATTGGAATTATCAATTCTCAAGTCAGCGGCCCGTAAGTATTTCTCGTAAAACCCGTTTGCCCGAACTACTGTGTAAATCCAATTGAAATGTGTAGGAAATTAAATTTTTTAACCAAAAGAGACCAGCGGGTGAAGAGTATTGAAGGGACTGCTCGTTTCACAAAAACGGATGGGTCAGCTAAACTCGCGGTTAGATTTCCTTCCATTCCGCGTAAGAGAAAACTGGATTTAATTAACAAACAATATGTATAAATTCTCGAGCAATCCTCACTCACTTATGCAACTTCACCTAAAATACATATTTTTAAAATGGTAGTGGTTGGACAAGCGATATCAGCCCCATATTGGGTACTCGACACGGACTATAAGAATTACTCAATTGTCTGGTCCTGCACGGACTTGATGCTTTTCAATTTCCGTGAGTAAATCGTCATTTGATTGGCATCATGAAAATAACATGATGTAAATTGTTAAAAATTGGTCATTTTATTAGAAATCCTCTGGTTTTTGTCCCGAGAGAGGGAACCAACAGCCGAATTAAAAAATATGGTTCATGATAAAATGGACGAGATTGGGATTCGGAGGGATTTGCTGCAAAAAACAGTTCAGACCCATTGCTCCGAATAATGTTATTATTATTACTCGTTTTTAAATCAATGTTTCTTCCTGCCTGTATTCTATGCTTATTTAAACAAGAAAAAAAGTTAATAATAATACTATCTTCTGCTTAATAATTCCAAAGGTATGACTCAGTATGCCATGTCACATAAAATGATTTTGTGTACAAACATCTCACACGATGTACACTTATCCGCATGAACAATTATAAATTTTATTATCGTGAGAAGGTTCACACAGCACAAGCGCGCGAGACGCTCGCTCTCGCTCGCATATCTGCACACGCCGGAATCATACCTGGTTTCGACTTCATGCCAGACTATTTGTATACGAGGTAGTGATAGTGATACTTGAAGCTACTGATCGAACATTTGAAACGTCTTCCTTGTGGAAATCATGCAAAAGTTGTACATAACTGAAATATATGATTAACCAATCAGCCCATCAAATAGCAATTACATGCGAGCACCTTATAGTTTTTGTAAGTTACGTCCTACTCTAACTCTCATGCATTTTAGTAATCACTTTCTGTAATTGATCCCGTAACGTACTTAACTCATGCGTAACTGATGATACCAACCCTTTGACGGACTAACTAACCACTAACTAACGGAGGAACTAACAATAAGTAAATTAGCAAGATTATATAGCACAATATAAGCCTGAAGCCAAGCAAACGTATACCTAAACAAACTTAATTGGCGAACAAGATGAGTGGCCGAAATTCTAGTAGAAAGGCAAAGGTATGTGCAAAGAAATGTCAAAGATTTTCGAAAGATTGTTACAATTCAAGGGTTTGGTTCGGTAGAATTTTAAGACTTTGGTGATGACATAAATAACAATAGAATGTACCTGCACTATAAACATATACCGTTCCTCATTTTAATTCTACGTCGTAGCCAAACTTATACAATTTATAGTAATGGTAATATAAGAATTCAATTCAATTCTTACTTTGGAGGTAATATTGCCAATCCTCTACCGACTATTATATTTTCCAATTTTTAATTTTAGTAGGTCACCAGAAACCGTTTGAAATATATGAAACATATTTCGTTATAAGTCACAGAACTATTCACCAAGTTATACTGATTCAATAGGCAAATACGCATTTTGTCTACATGCTGTAAATTGTTTACAAACTTTTCATACAGCTCTACTTTGGTCGATTCGTTATTGGCCCAATTACATTCTAGAAAAAAAAACCTTTTACCTTGGCAAGTTTTCGCAACGCTCCTTCCACACCTGCGGTATTGAATTTATATTCATTCATTTCACACCCAATATTCTTGTAGACTTGCGTCGGAAATGGAACTGTACCCACCTCACATGCAATCATCCCTCTCACCGCAAGGCTTTGGACTGTACAACTCTGGTTTGGACGACTCAACTGGTACTATTGCATCCGGTTTGAGCCCACTGAAGCAGCAGCAGCAACCCATTCTAAAGGACTATCTCCTCTCTCCGAACCCACCACAAAACGGCGTTGTCGCTGCAGCAGGGGATGGGCATTGGAATGCAACGGGAAATGAAAATTTCGCCACATTCCCAGCCTCCAACGGAAGCCGTCCAAATGGAGTTGGTGAAAATGGAGCAATGTGGGGATTTGGTGGATCATTTCCTCAACCACAGCAACAACAATTGCCTCAGCAGCAGTGTGTGCTGCCACCTCCCCCTATCCAGTTCCAGCAGTCTCTGCCTTCTTACCAAACTGTGAGAATGAGTGTAGATCTTGCGAAATTAACATTATAGTGTTGAGCCAACTATAAACTCTGTTTTCTACAACCCCGGTTTCCCTTAAAAATATATATAATTCCTCGTTTCCCCAATTCCAGTACTCAGCCCGGGATGCACCGCACCACCTCTCCCCAAACGACGGGATGATACCTCCATCAGCAACAATTAAAGCCGCTGGAGCTTTAGCTCAAAACGAGTCAAGGTTCCGGGCCCAGTCGTCAATCACTCCGTCCAAATCCCCGTCAAAGTTCAATCGGCCTTCTGATTTTGGTACGAATCTGGGAAATCACTGGGTCATGCCGTCCATGTATCCCGGTGAAAATCCCCACGAGAGCCCTCTCCAACACATTACACCACCGCCACCACCACCTTTCCTTTCTCGAAAGGATGGCAGCGGTGGTGGTGGTGGTGGAGATGGAAGTGTAAATGGAAGCATAGCTCCCCTGGTGAAAACCCAGTTGCAGCCATATCAGAACAATACTACCACTACAATAGGAGGTAGTAGCAGTGGAGGTGGTGGTAGATCGGGAGATAGGGAATTGAATCGGGATCGTCAAAAAGATCGCCTTATCGACTCACTCTCAAATTCCGATATGATCACCTGCCTACCTGGCTTTAAAAAAAGGTACGGCACACAAAATACAATACATGGTCAAAATGGAAAATTTACATTTTTGTGTCGTTTTCGTTCCCACCTCCCGATTCGCATTTTATCCTCCGTACCATATACATTTACTGTCCATATTATCACAGCAAACAAAGCTGATTTTTTTTATTGATTCCATAATGCCATCCTCCATCTTAAGCGAAAAATTGTACCTGAGAACTCGGAGTGAATCCTAGCACATGTAATGTATAATGTAGGGCAAAAGTTTCGATTTCCAATAGCACAATTCACATCTGAGCTGATGCTTACATTCGTATTATTAATACAACATAATACGATCATCATCACACCTGGTTTACCATCTGGAAAAGGTGTACGAAATTCCCATGCAAAAAAGCTCCCTTCTTCCATCTTCTGTGCGTTCCCTTTTAGCCGTAATGCACAAAAAATAAGGGATAGCGTCAGTACAGTAGTAT
>JAANSN010004776.1:0-14056 GCA_036850665.1 Dicranocentrus wangi | reverse complement strand
GATATGATTATTATTATCAACAACGAATTGACTTTCACACCGTATGTTTCCTAAGTACATACTTTATACGACCTCCCTCTCTCGAAGCTAGTGATGATTGCCCCCGCCACCCTCCCAGAAAAAAACCAGGAGTGGTTGCTTGCTGGAAGCAAAAAAGAGAAAAAAAAGTTTTAAAAACTTTTTTTTCTCTCTCTTTTTCTAAATGACTCCCTTTCTCTCATATCATGTTATTTTTTTTTTCGATTTCTCATGTTTTTGCCTCTCGCGTGTACATTACAGTTCTCAGGCTGTGCGATGGTAGCTCTGGGTGTGGTGCTCCTAAACGACCAGTCCTACAGCAGCTACTTCACTCTGCTCACGACTGCCGAATTGCCACAAGAGATTGTCCAGTACACTGCCTTGGCTTGTATTGCTCTCGGTGGCTTCGTTCTCTTCGTGGGATTCTTTGGGTGTTGTGGAGCTCTCCAGGACAGCAAGTGTATGCTTGGCACGGTACGTACGTTCCTCCTTCCTTCTTCTTCTCTCAAACTATTTAGCTCGGCTGCCTCTTTTCCTTCCGTTATGTTACTACACAGGTTCAAGTTGAAAACCTCTTCGTTCGTGCTGGCTCTTCTGGATAATAATGGGAGCATCATCATGCATGCTGGAAAATATATGGGGAAATGTTCGGAGCGACCATTAAAAAATGTTTGTAAATGATACCCTTTACTCATCCGCCGACTCGTTCTCGGTTCACTTGTCAGACCGGGTTTTCCAGAAGAAGTCTTGATTCCCTCCCGTCCTTTTTCATTTTCTCCTATAAAAAAAAACATTCCCCCAGAACAGAACTACTTACTTTTTTTCACTTTCCCTTATTTTCACTTTTCCTCCAGATTGTATATTGTTGAAAAGGGGTTTTTTAATATGCTCCTAGATGATTTCCACGTTTTTATACTTCCGAAGCTCAGAAAAAAATATGCGCCGCGTCTGTCTAAAAAAATATATACGCCAGCGCCATATATACCTAGCCATATCCCATTTTTGTTGATGCACTTAACTACTTTAATCCCCGTAATGCCGTGGGGGGTGTATAACACGAAGGGTTTTCAGCTTATGAATTTGAGCCGCCCATTTGTAGTGCTTCCATTTCCCTAATTTTCATTCTCTTTTCGCTTCTTATATTTGCCAAAAAGGCATTAGCCTAGTCAGTCTTTAATTGGATGTGAGCAGGCTTATTCTTAATGCATGATTTGAGGTTATGTTTTATGCATAATGTATTTTTTTTTCTCTCTCTCTCTCTCCTCTCCCGTCTCTGGATCGGATATATCCACAGTATGTATTCTGCCTCTTGCTCGTCTTCTTGGTGGAAACTGCTGCTGCCCTGTTTTGTCTCTACTTTCGATTCTACTTCCCCCCTGAGGTACGACAAGGTCTGAAGTTGAAACTGGATAACGACTATGGAATGGAAATGCACGGAGTTTTTACCGAGTCTTTGGATTTTACTCAATATGAGGTGAGTCTTTTAAGAAAGCAGGTGCAAAAATTTTAAAAAAAATCCCGGCAACTCCAGTATACAGTTTCAATTATGTATTATTTTTGTACGCACATAATATATTTCCGTTACCATCTTACCTTATTCTCCGAGAGTGGTTATATAATTAGCTATGCTGATATAATAGTCCGACCGAATGATGCTCACAGTTAAAAAAGTATAACTGCGCACGTCAGAGAGAGAGAGAACACACAAGAATCAAAATAATGACTACTACTACTACTTCAGAGATTACCTTATTCTCCGAGAGTGGTTATATAATTAATTACCTATGCTGATATAATAGTCCGACCGATTGATGCTCACAGTGAAAAAAGTATAACTGCGCACGTCAGAGAGAGAGAGAACACACAAGAATCAAAATAATGACTACTACTACTACTTCAGAGAAAAACCTTTCATATGGATTACTCGAAACTCAATAATAATATCTGACTTTTGCCCCGTCATGCACGCCCGCCCTGTCCGCTTAATATCCATTATGGGAGTTGTGAGAAATGACACAAACCAAGTTTTTTTTTTTCGCCCGAAACCCAAAACCGACCGAGTATTCCATTTCCCAATTTTGGAACAGCATGCAGCAGAGAGAACAATAACAAAAACACACGAAATCCCCTTTACTTTTCACCTTTCACCTTTTTGCAAACAACATTTTATTGGTAGAAAACATGAGCGATTGTGTGCGTCCCTTCCCTTCACAGATCAATTTTCCTTAACCAAAGAACAAACTAAGCTAGAGCTGCCTTAGCATTCCGAGAAACAACTTATGGCTACGAATGTCGTTCTTTCGTTCGTTCGAATGTTGTTGTTGCTGCTTTGCTTTGTGATATTAAGTAAAAGCGTGTAGGTAGGTTCCAAGTTCCAACTGTGCTCTACAAATACAAAAACTACAGANTGCTGCTTTGCTTTGTGATATTAAGTAAAAGCGTGTAGGTAGGTTCCAAGTTCCAACTGTGCTCTACAAATACAAAAACTACAGAGATTCTGCATGTGTAGAACATAAACAAGCCAACTAATGGTTGTACTGGTGGCGCGGCTTTCTTGTCAATATGTCCTGAATTATTGATGAGCAAATGTTCCGTACACCTCAAAAAACCCCTGTTTTTCTCCCAAATAAAACCCCATCCTAAGAAACAAACCTGGAATGCCGTGTGGGATCCACATGGAGCAGCCCAATCGTATCCAACAGAATTTTTTATTCAACTCGACAGGAAAATAAATAAAAAAGTGACGAGAAGGTTGGAGAAAGTAAAGTATATAGGGATGCTATTTAAAAACAGATTGGAGAATTGAATCCGACCAACGAATCAATTTCCCGTCATCGTCATCATCATCATCATCACCCCCACCACCTCAACGATCTCAACTCAACCATTTCCCCCCCTTTCTATAGCATTGAGAAAGTTGCAGATGTCTACATGTCCTTCTCTCTCTCTCTCTCGAACGAATTTGTTCTCATTCACAGAAAAATAAGGGTGAAGGGGAATTGAGGAGACTATATATCCTCTTGCATTATACATTAGACAAGATGCGCTACACACAATAGCCTCTTACTCCATGAATGACATTTCCCTTTTCTCAATAATACCACTACCACCACCAACCTTCTTAACTCCTGCTCCTCCTCTCCCTTTTTTTCCTCTTGCATTTTTTCCCTGACACAAAAATGCAAATACTTGTTAGCGATGCCAACCATGCCATGCCATTGCCATGATATAATATAGGTTGGCACAATTCTCCACGCTTCTCTAATTCGATTATGTTGTTATTATCATTTTTTGTTGTTGTGTTGTATTCTAGTTGGAATGTTGTGGGATCGATGGGTATAGCGACTACATTCACAGTAAATTCGTGAACAGGACAATTGCACAGAAAGGCTTTCAACGAGTTCCCGCTACTTGCTGTGTTCAGGACAAAAGCGAAGAGGTAAGAGCGTAATTTCCCTTTCGGAAGTGGTGCTGCTGGATGTATGGTAATAGTAACGTAACGTTACCAAAGTCGATATTATTATGCATCTCTATCGGGATCGCTGGAAGATGATGGTGATCGTGTTTTGCTTGGTAGTAAACGCCATCTGCACTGCTCCACTCTCCAGAGAGAGAGAGAGGCTTGCCAGAAAACGGCAACTTTTACTTGGCGTTACTTTTTTTGCCATGAAATTAAGTTTGTGTAGACATGCAATCGGAAATTATAAAATAAAATGCTACGCCGCTGTGCGAACCGTCGTAGTAGAAAACGAAAGATAGAGATGGATGAAAACTACTACGTCGTTGGTTGTTGCTTCGTCGTGATTTGATTCGTAATGTAATAATGCGGTTGGTTGGTTGGTTGGTAATTTTCCAGTGGAAGTTTGACAGTCCGTGGAAAGAAACGAAGCCCAAGGATCCAGCGAGATGTCAAGCCAGTGACCCGCTCGAGTTCAATGAATGGTTAAATGCACAAGTGAGAGCCAGAAATAAATGTTTCCCATCATGCCTCTTTTGCGATCTATGTATATATATTCTCCTAGGATTTGCATATGTTCACGATTTCATTTTTCTCCTAGGGATGTTATAACAAGCTGAGTGAGTGGTACTACCTTCATAATCTGATTTTGGCAGGGACCACCGGTGGACTAGCCCTTCTCCAGGTATACCTAAACTAAAAAAAACTTTGAGCTAGGAGTAGGAGTGAATGAATGCTCCAGTTAATCATTTAATTATACACGCCTAAATAACCCACATAACTTGATTCCACTTTGCAGATTCTGGGCGTGGCGTTCACCATCTGTCTGTTCCGAAATATCGGGGAAGAGGCCTAGCAATTAGAGCCCCGTGAAGCGTATATGTTTTAAAAATGCCAACGTATAAAAAACAGATGAAATCCTCCTTTTATAAAGAAAAAACTGATGATAAATCCTCAAAATACGCACCACCGTCTTTTCAAGCTAACTTTGAAAGGCACTCTCTATTTAAAAAAAACAACCACGAATCCAATCACCTTTATTAACAAGAAAACAGTCTATAATATGCACTTGATCATCATCACAGCATTGAAAATTGAAATTTGGCAGCTGCGCTTGTAGTAGAATATTCGACTAAACACAAAAAAGAGCAAGAAAATATATAATTATTATTGTCATATCCCTCCGTGGCAATCAGTCACATTGGCATTAAAACTAATAAGTTCTTGAGTATGCACAATGAACAACCACGTATATACCACCAGAGGAAATAATTTGATGGAAAGTCAACAATATCTATATAGTCCATAAGGAGCAGAGATACACACTAATTTTTTTTCCAACTCCTGTGCTCCCAACAACTTATAAAATGGAACACTCCAACCGTAAATGAAATGACTGACTAAATTGACAAAAAACATAGGGATATACATACAGCTAGCTTTTGGGGAAAAATATTCTAAGAATCCAGCAGAAATAAGGTGAAAAATTACAACAATTTGTATGAAAATGTTATACAGCTCCAGTAGACAAATGATGAGATAAAGAAAAGGCTAACGTGGTATAAGGTATAATTATATATGTAGAGCGAGTCACCCGTCTTTCCCTACTACTCTGGTGTTTCCAATTTTTAATAATAATGGATTTGAGATTGTGACTAGAAAAGAGTTTGTCAACTGGCATAATATTATTCTAGCCGTACTTTTTAAAAATACAAATACACTAACTACTAATCAGTATAAAATCATCGTAAAATATGGATACACTTTGTCATTAGGATTTTTCTCTTCTTCGATGCTTATATATACTCTCTCCAATTCTGCTTGCTTATTGTCTCCTCCTCCTCCTCCTCTCCTCACGTAGTAGAGCTTCTGCAAAATGGAAGGATTTCTTCATGTTTGAATGATTGTTGGTAATTTTTAATTTGTATCCTTCACGAGGACGGATTCATTTGAGATACTCAAAAGGTTGTAATAAGAGAGAAAGGTGGGGTGGTGGGAGTATAGTTAGTTTTTTTAAAAATTTGTTTGGAAATATTTGTTTGTTATTATGTAATAATACAAGATAAGTTTAGTGTTTATGAGGATGAGCAAGGAATGATTTATGTACAAAATGAAAAAAACAACGTGACGTTGCCAGAAACATGGCACCACAGGTCATTGAGTACGGCATCCCGTTGATGAGAAAGGATTTGGAGGAATTGGGAAAAGTAGGTAGGAGGTTGGCTCTCACAATTGATCGATTGTGAAGATTGTCAGAAGAGACTCCCAAGTTTCGTCAATTTCTGTTTGTAAATAGTTGGATGGGTGGTGGAACGTGTGTGTCAAGATAGCATGATTGTTGTGAGTTTTTTGTATTTCTTCTTGGAATCCCAATATTTTTGTATGTTTTTAGATGTGGATGACGTGGGAATAGCAATTATATGCATTGAGAAATGTAATGTTTGTCAGATTTTGTATAGTGTACATTGTGTTGATTCCTGACTCCTGATGCTTTTCATATTTAATCTAACGTATGGAAGTTGCTGAAAGTGAGAAGGTTTGATAAAGTTGATACTTTCCATGATGTTTTTTTATTCATTCCAAGCCATTTCAAAACCTACATGCCAACACTTCAAATCAACACTGAAAAGATAAAGGCCAACAATAAAATAGGATTTTTTCGTGTATGATTATTATCATTATATATTCTAATTATAATATATTTAAAAAGTTACAATAAACTGCGGTACACTTACTTAAAACTGTACTTAAAAACTTCTTTAGATGTGTAATAATATATTAGGATTATATAGATCTACTTATGTCCACATTTTGAAATACAAAATGGATTATTATTATTAGATTACTCTAAATACGTAAATCACTGCTTAGAATACTACTACGTACTACCAATTGTTAAACTAATTTTTAAAAACTCAAAGCTTTAATCATGCATACATACAACCTTTTGAAACTACGTCAAAAGATAAACTCGTAACAATTTGATGAAAAACTGTTTTGCAGTTGCATTTTCAAAAAAAAAATTTTGGAAGCTAAATACTAATTAATGTTATAAATGGATTTATGGTGTCTGATGAGCATAAAGTTGTCCGTTGTCAAAAGAAAATTGTTGTAAAAAATACCAGATGCTATCCAGCGTTGTGAAATAATAATGATGTCCTTTTGATATTTATTATGAGCGTAAGTTTTAAAAGAAAAATCACACAATTGTTACTAAATATTAAGGTTAGGGCAGGTAAAATGATGAGACTATCAATCCCAATCCAAAACTGAAGCTTTTATTGTACTTTGTACTTTATACAGTTTAGAAATCTAGATGTATAGATTAATTTTGTGGAGAGGCGTGCATCGAATCTGGAAGAAGATATGGATTTTGTTTAAATGCAACAAGAACAAGTCAATTTCCTTTTATATAGTTACTCTGTCTCTGTCTCTGTCTCTCTCTCTGCTTATCTAGTTTCCCCACTTTATCCAGTTTTACAACTTTTCCTAGAATTTTAGCGACTTTAAAGGTCTGGTGGTAAAGTGACAGCGATTTTTTTTTCAATAGATTTTATAGACTCATATATGTGGTACATGCAAGCTAGGAAAAAGCTGATCAGGTGCAATGTGGTAACAAGATAGACCAAATCCAGATTAAAATTTTTGGTACAGGCATATATATTACAGTAAACATGTACATTTAGAAAGGGTAGCAACTTAGTTAGCTGATTGATAAAAACTTAAATTATTGTGACATATTGTCGTTGTGAATCTCTTATATAGTTTAACATTCCTCCCATTGATATTTAATTAAAATTCCTATTGTATACCAGCTCAGTTATTACTATTATGTAACTAAATATATTATTATATTAGTATATACCTGTTTGTGTTATTGGGACTGATGAATCTCTTTCCGGCAAATAAGCAATTGCGGGAGGAAGGGGATCTCTCATCTCAATCGTAATTTGTGATGATGATTCTAAATCTTTCCAAAAAAAGAAAACACTTCATTTTCACTCTTTCATAGTGTGTGTGCGTGCGTGGTTAAATATTGGGAGGAAGGGGATCTCTCATCTCAATCGTAATTTGTGATGATGATTCTAAATCTTTCCAAAAAAAGAAAACACTTCATTTTCACTCTTTCATAGTGTGTGTGCGTGCGTGGTTAAATAGTATGTAGACTTGCTCATGATGGAAATGTAACAACAACTACCTTTCTTATACAATATTATTATTATTATAAAACTATATAGTGAATGATATAAGAACAGAACGCGCTTTGAAACAATTATTGCCATATTATTATACATGTTGACATTTAAATTGTTGTTGTAACTCATTTGAAAATTAAAATAATAATAATAGCCCATTAGTTTTCAAAGCAATCTATCGTTTTAGCTAATTAGAAAAGAGTATTGGAATTGCGTACTTGGAAAAAGAATGAAAAAGAAAAAAACATCAGATAAAAAAGCCAGCAGTATTCATTCATGTCTTTTTGAAATTGTGTATGTAAAAAAATATTGCATTTGTAACTTGATAGGAGCGTATATATCTCCAATAAAATGTAAGTGTTTGAATGTTTTTAATTAATTTTCGTCTCGGCTGTATTGTGTCTTGGTACTCCTTTGCGCATTTCTAATCTCATAATATTATGCATATTCATATACATATTATTGGGACAGCAACACAAACGGAAAGTGATCTCATTTCATTCTTGAATATGTAGCATACCGTACGAAAAATTTGATGGAAACGGTGAATGACAGGAAATGCGAAGGTAGAAACTAGTGTTGTTTCATTTGAGATTTCGGTAAATTATGAGTGCTCCTCTTAAATTGGTTGCACATTTCATTGCAAAACTTCATTAGTTAATTTTTGCATTTAAAATGTAAGTGTTTGAATGTTTTTAATTAATTTTCGTCTCGGCTGTATTGTGTCTTGGTACTCCTTTGCGCATTTCTAATCTCATAATATCATGCATATTCATATATTATTGAGACAGCAACACAAACGGAAAGTGATCTCATTTCATTTTTGAATATGTAGCATACCGTACGAAAAATTTGATGGAAACGGGGAGCGACAGGAAATGCGAAGGTGGGATCTGATTTTGGTTCATTTGAGATTTCGGTAAATTATGAGTGCTCCTCTTAAATTGGTTGCACATTTCATTGCAAAACTTCATTAGTTAATTTTTGCATTTAGATTATAGGATTGGAACCAGAGGTAATAAGCACAGCGCACAGCGGTGCATATGAATAATAATATACACTGTTACAATACATCATTAGTGTTTTAAGAAGCTTCATATCTCAATTCGCAATTTTGCTCTCATGGTCATGCATGCTTGCCTGCATACTACTGACTGCACAGGGAGATGGGATTTGGGACTCTCGGCTCCCGAAAATTGAACTTTTTCAATGCGAGTTAAACCCAAAATGGGAAATTACACAATTTATGATGATGATGCTTCTGACTCTGTTGATAATGGACCACAGTGGTTGCGCTTGCGTTGCGATTCTGCTCGGGACAGGTAGTCGTTCTCTCTCTCTCTCTCTCTCTGCTTCTGTTCTCTCCTATTTGAAATCTTCATCCACAAAATTAATTTATTTAATGAAGTGCTGAACCCCTTTGATAAATGATGTAAACATTGAAGATGACAACGTATATATATCGTAATATGTGTTTACTATCACAATGAAAGTTTGATGCATAATAATAATATGAGTTAGTGTGAGCAAGAGGGAGAGAGAGAATAGTGAACTAAACAAATGACAATGAGACGGCAAATGAGCAAAAAAAATAAACAATTTTTGCCAACACTTAACTGACCACCAGAACGTGGCACGTTAAAAAACAAGAATGATGATGATGACCGTCATGTTCAAGTCTGCGTTTTGAACATTTATCATAATCATATATCCTTGCTATTTCAATTTCAGTTATATGCATTCCTTTTGCTTGCTTTCTCATGTTGACAAAAAGGATTATGAAAATTTATAGTGTGTAATCATAAAAAAATAAGTTTGTGCAAAAATGAAAATTGATCTATTTTTAAAGTAGAGTTAACGCTATGCGATATGCGGTCATTGGTAGAATGCAAAATGGGTTTTTTTGCAAGGACAAGTAGATTTTGTAAATAAATATTTGGGAAATAATTGAACAGAGTTTAAAAAGGGATGCAAACCTGAAAAAATCCTTTTTAAGGTACATATTGAGTTAAGAAAAAAGTACAGTCTTGAAGTAAAAATAAATATTAAGATAATGAATATGGTGTTTTACAAAGTATTTAGTAAAATAATAAAATACGTTTATTAACGTAACGAAACGCCGAGTAATTTTTGTTTTCACAATACGTGCGTATGTTCCACAATAGGTCATCGTGTGCTTCTTCCATTGTTGGTCTGCAAATACAAAATTCTCATAGTCAGAGTAGTAGAAAGAAAGACTGGTGGTGACAATACGAAAGCATGGCAAACAACCTTGGGTGTCTTTTAGCATCCATCCCACGTACTTTAAACTTTCCTCCATCACAGACATTTCGCGTTCGCCCATCTATTGACATTGTTGCATGCAAAAGAAATTTTGATATACGTCTAAGTTGTACATATTGGTTGAATTGCACTTTTGAATTATATTTCCATTAAAGTTATATAAATCATTCTAAAAAAATTAAGGAACTCTACATCCCTAGATTCCCTCCACTCTGTTGTTAGTTATCTCATAGTTCAATACACTTTTGACGAAAAAACAAGTCTCATTTTTGCCGACTTGATTTTAAATGGTTGAAAAAATGCACATCATATCATGTAAACTTGTAAACCGATAATATGCACGTCAGAGAGTCTGCATCCACCTCCACCTAACACACGCCGCGTATACTCTTTTTTGCCTTGGTTTTCGATCTCCCGACGCTGCTCCACCCTAAAAAAAAGCATGCACGTATATTTATAAATACAGGTATACGTATATTATACTATATATGCTCTGGTTTGAAAAACTGTCCTATCAGTTCAATCAAACGCTACACACTAGAATGATAATGGCTGGTCAATTTACAATTTACGACTTTGTCTACCTCACCGATCTCCTTAGATTTCTTGAAATATAACGAAATGGCACGTGTAGCATAAAAATCTTAATACAAACCCAGCCCCAAACTACCCACAAGATTTGTATATACACCCAGGAACATCAATACTTAATACTAAACTTTGAAAAGGTGCATCTTCTTCGTTTGAAGCTGTGCTGTGCAGACGGGGTGAACATTTCATTGCTACTATTTTCAGGGAAAAAAGGCTACGAGAATTGGACTATCAATTGTAAGCAAGCATGAGCAAAATGGAATTGGTTAAGGTGCACTATGATTATGTCGATCAACAACAAGAGATATTACGAGAGTTAAGAGCTTGCCAAGCAAACCAAGCTAAACGAATAATTTGAAAACAGATACATATTATATATATATATATATGCATAAAAAAGTACACCTTGTTTTTTGAAAAAAAAAATTGGTTCTTTTCGGTTCTGCATTTTGGTTTCCTTGATATATGCTCCTGTCTATGCATGTTTTTTTTCTGAAAATTTTTCAAAAAAGTTAGTGTGTGTGTTATCGTGTATCCAAATGCATAAAAATATCCATCCTCTTGAATAAAATTTAGAGCAAACTAGATCAGTATCACATCACACCTGTTGGCAAACTTAATCTGGGGGTTCTCATCATCATCATCCTCAAGCTCTCGATTCAGGCTGGGAAGCATTGTAAACCCCAATCCATCGTTCGTGAATCTCAATAAAATAGTAATAATATGCAATAATGAATAATTTTTGTTTTTCTTTCTACTTCTATCCCCTCGGAGCAAAAAGAGCTACTCGTGCGGTAGTAGTGGCTCAAAAGATATAGAGAAAATGGACGATAGGATTTGAGCATCGTTAATTTTTGCAGGAACCTAACAATAATCTGCGCAAACATTTTTTTTCTCAAAGGCTTTTTCCCATTTTTTCTAAAAAATGTTTTTCCCCTGAATATTGTAATTACGTAGAAGCAGGTTATTACTTCACAATTACGCTGTCTGCTTGAACGGATCATAGAAAGCTGGTGCGGTTTACATTTTAATTGGAGATTGTACGCGTTTTATAACGATTTTAGTACAGCACGGCACGGGTATTCCTCGCGAGTTCAGTCAGTTCATTGATAAGTTAGTTGGACCCCCCTCCCTCATGTTCATTTGCAGAGATAAATGATGAGGAGGATGAGGGCCAGCCCTTAAGTGCAGTCACATTTCAGCAATAAACTCATATTGACGTAACGAATCAATCAACGTAAGTAACGCAATGCAAAATATGCAACCCCGGTTAAATTTCTCTTTCGACATAATAGCTGAGATGAGTTTAGAGTGGTAGAGCGATTTTCTCGTACGTTTAGTTAAAAAATTTTAGGCAAATTAGTTCAACACGTGATGAGGCTAGGCAATGAATGATGTCATAGTTAACAAGAGGTGAATCCTCAAATTGAAAAGACCCCAATTCTCTCAATTGCTATTTTGCTATAACTGCTAAATATATATACAGGATGTAAATTTCTTGCATTTGCAAAGAGACAAAAGGATAGAGGAGCCCCGATGAGTTTGGATTTTCTAATGAAGACAATCAAACAAAGCACACGGCGAATAACATCCGTTCGAGTTGGAACTCACGTGAGATTAGCGATTTTATCTATTCAGAGAGAGAGAGGATAAATCACAGCAAAAATGGGTCTATAAACGCGTGTGTGTAACCACTCTCAGCCAACAACATCTTTGACAGCTCGTCGTCGACGACGACTTTGGATGTTTAATGACAACTTTCTTAAATCCACACACAACACTAAAAACTCTTTTTTTTCATTAAAACAGGTTGACAAAAGGCGCGTAGGTATGTTGTTGTATGGATATTGGGACGAAATGAAAAGGATTGAACATTCCGATGAGACAGGTAGTTAAAAACGGAGAGAGCTAGTAGTAACAGTAACACATCGTATTTAACAGTAGTCGTGTTAACCCTATAGGTATTAAACTATATATGACGGACGGAGCTGCTGAAAGGGTATAATTTTTTCCTAATGTTTCCTAATGCCAACAAGCCGAAAATGAATTTCGATTATAAAAACCCCAAGACTGCACAAAGGAATTAAAATTCTTGCAGAGTGCTTGTTTACATATTTAGTTAGTCACTCCGCCCCCCGCACCACTCTCCCAGTCCCAACCGCTCATCATCATGATGGAACTTTTAAAAGAGGTAAATACTTGGTATAAAACTGAAAGTGACAGATGCATTTTTACTGTTTTACCAATTACGCGATTACATAATTTGCAGTTGGAAAAAAATGTAGTTTTTTTTTTGTAAAATCGAAGGAACGAACCCACTTTGCAAAAGTGCTAGGCACAAAAAGCTACATGGTGAGCCCACAAAAGCCCGTATCGTGTAATTAGTAAAAGTTGTAGTAAAAATGGTGACAACAATAATGGCACATGGTGAAGCTGAAAATCAAGTAATCATCGCATGACAAGGCAAATGCTTGGTGGTAACAAGTAAAAGAGAGAATAAAAAATGTGGCCAACAATGAAAAATCCTTCTTTTCTTGATAAAACCACATGTGAATCCAGCTGGTCAGCTTGTAAAATGGGGCGTGTGTGTGTGTGCACACAGTCTGCCTGCAGCAGAACCTATGCCGGAAGGCTTATGTAAGTAAGGTGAAAAAAATGCGCGTGAATCGCTCTTCTACTACGCGATGTTATTCGCCTCTTATTCGTATTTACGTAAGGGAGTTTTTTTTTATGAAAAAAAAATGAATTCGTTCGAATATATATTATGCATATCGCTGCAATCAAGTCCTGTTTTAAGTCACCTCCTGTGTCTCTAGTCTCTAACTAAATATATATAATTTTTTGTTTTCTTGGCTCTGGCTCCAACTCGTTAGGTTGAAAACCACACTAGGAGGGTTGAGACAGGTGAATGATAAAGGATTCACCTATTTATTTTACAAATTGTTTTGATTACGCATTCGTTTGTTTCCTCCAAGTACACTGCACACTGCTTATATATATGTATATATATATATTCAAATCCTCTCTCGCCCATTCTATATACTTTTGAAGAAATCCTTGAATGAAATTTTACTGAATTAGAAAGAACAAATGAGAATTTAGAGAATAGAAAGAAAAAAACAAACTGGGGAGGTAAGACTCAGATATTTCGACATATTTTTCCACCAATTTGGTCCCCATTTTGACAATAAATTTGATGCAGTTCGTGAATAAAAGTTGGATAATCATAGTAATACACACGCACTTGCAATTTTTGTCGATTGGTATATAGCCCCCTGTTTATTTCTGCTTCATTTGGATCGTCGTAAACCCACCGATCGCTGGTACTTACCTGCACCTGCACCTGTTTCCCCCTATAAACTCGCACGCGTGCAGCACATCACAACAAATTATATATAGCCATCCAGATGGTAGTCTCTCGCGGTTTTTAACGACTCGAACTCGAACAAAATGGATTCAATATGGGTCTAGATAAGAAAATCAAGGGTTCAATTTAAACAAGAGCAGAGAA
>JAANSN010004775.1:0-14059 GCA_036850665.1 Dicranocentrus wangi | reverse complement strand
TGTGTCGCAGTTTGCCTGTCACACCAGCATGACTTGAACGTATTGTTACTCTATAAAGACGAAATGTCTCAATATTACGTGTTACTACATGTGTTATGACGTGGACGCTTTTAATTTGCATGACGAAACCAACTAGTTTGCTCTCCCATGTATTCAAATGGGAAATTTTCAAAAATTGAATTTCAAAATTATTTTTGCATAAATAGGTGTCTCGTCACAAAATAGGAGACTACTATTAATTAGACGATTTAATTATAAAAATTGTAGATTTTTTCTTCAGAGCAACTTCTTCCGGTACAAATGTACCGCGTATTATTAGCCTGCAATGAGTTTAGGAAGCGTTGCGGATGGACGGGCATACAGACGTTCATGGCAAGATTATAAACTTTGTTTCGCAGCTAGCTAATAAAAAAACGCGTTTTTTCACGACAAGCTTGGCAATCCTTCCTAAAGCCAAACCATGACGCAACTAAGAAATATACTCTCATAATCACCACGTTAATCATAGGACGGATTTTGTGATTCAAAAAGTTTAATGCGAGATTGGGAGCGACTGGCGACCTCATTTTTTTCTAGCAGCCAACAACACGAGTAAACACGTAGTTTTCGTGTCCAAGCCAATCCAAATTTCCATCACACATCCAATGTTACACATGCATAATTTACAAGTGCTGCTAGCTTCTGACGGAATTCATTCCTCGCTCGCCGTAAAATTTCAAGTTGCCAACGAAGTTGGCTAAATCGATTGAATTACTAGTTGTAGCAAGATTGATTGGCAGCTCTGTTTACAAAAACTAGGTTTCCTACAATTATTACGTCCACCTCCACTTCCTTGGTTTCGGCAGCCTAATTAGAAGCTTTCTATATTCATTTTCCCAGCTTTCTTTACATACATAGGTTTATATTGAAAAAAATATTGTTACTAAAAAGTCGTCGTGAATACATACGGCCGCTCATTTTTAATTAAGTTGCTTTGTTATATACCTAGGTATCCATGCGTGATATTGAGATACATGACTAGATAGCTCTCAAGAAAACCCAACTTTTATTTATAACAGTCGCTGCTGCAAGTTTAACCCAAAATTACAACTTTTTGCTGATCGAAACCCATTTCCAAAAAAAAAATGTTTCTCAATACCAACGTGCTGCCAACAATTCTCAAGTTGGTTCAATTCAAAAACAGATTTTTGTGGAAACAGTTACGCTCCCCGTACTCGATCCAAAAGGAAGGGGAGGATGACACCTACATTGTCAGAGTTGACCGGGATTGGAGGAGCCACAGCCGCAGCTCTTACTACTACTATCTGCTAATTACTTTGATGTGTATCTTGTGCTTTGTGGAAAAGTTTAGGTCGAGTTGTTCCACGTTCGAAAGCCTCATTGCCACCTTGGTCCTCATTGGCTACAGCGGGCTACTCTCTGCTGGATTGACTTTCACCGGAGGAACTCCAACAACTTTGCCCACTTTCTGAATCAATTGTTGCCCTTTGAGAGAGTCAACTTGAACTACGAAGCTCGCATCGTTCGCTCGCTCGTATCTTTGTTTTTTGCATTATTAGTGGTTCGACCTTTTTATGTTTTAGATTTCATCCTGTGGGTAAATATAATTTCACAGCTCAATTTCATGAAGAGGTTGCACAGGAATGCAAGTTGGTGCTAGGACTAGCATCAGGGTTTCTTCACCTTTGTGGAATATTATGTGGTGGCTACTCCGGCCGGTGTGCACTTTATCCGAGCGTCCCGTTCAACGTGGTCCCGAAATCCATGCAGAAGCTGATCAGTCTTCAACAAAAAGTTCCATTTGGAGAAGCTCCAGTGGTCCATGTTATGTACAAATTGTTTGTCATGTGGTCCAACTACCTCATTGTCAGCATTTGCGTGAATTTCGCCCTGCTTTGCGGCTTGCTGGAGTGTTTCCTTCTGGCGTTTGGACTCAAATTAGGATTTGTATGGTTTCACAAGTGAGAAAAGACGTCTATAGATGAAATCCACTTGAGCTCTATTAAGCATTATAACCTGACATATTATTTTTTTAGACAATATGAAGCGTCCCGAAATCTTGGTAGTGACGACAGCTCCGTCGAGTGGATCTTGGAGTTGGCAAAAGTGTACAACAGTCTTCGGCTGCTTTGTGCATTGTACAATGACATTCACAAATTCCTGCTCGCCTCAAATCTGTTGTGGACCTCGGCTATCCTGATATTCTGCGCGTATGGGGTAGCCTCGGAAGACGGATTCAGGGAGCCGGTTGTGTGGCTAGTGTGACCCGACGGGGTAATCCTGGGCTCGGCGTGCATCCTCATCAATTTCCGATACCACATTGGAATCGTCAATCTATCACGGAAAATCTGCGGCAAACAATCCTGCAACCACGTCGGCTGGTGAAACGCGTCTGGAGTTCCTTTCCGGAAGTGAGAATGAGCTATTTGAAAACAACTACTTTGCGAGGACCACGCCCCTTCGGTGTCTTGATTTTGCGGCGGATCAAATCATTAATTTGCTGGTGAAAGATTCCGCCCAGTAGTGAGCAGTCAGGTTTTGAAATTTCTTACTATAATGGAGGGTTTCGTCCGCAAGCATCAATTAACTGCTCATTATTATTTATTTATAGGAAGAAGTATAATCATAACGCACATCTGCGTAGGCATGCATTTCACAAGAGTATGAACAATGATTTTTACGCTTATCAATGCTTATCATCCACTTGCCATGTAAGCCGTCAGTTGGCACCCTGCTGGACGAGCTGTTAGAAGTAAGTAACCGATAAGATACATGAGTTTAGTCGAGAATTAGCAAGCAGTTTGCAGACAGTTTGTAACTTTAGGATCGGGAAGGAAGGGCTGGTATACCGACTTGTATTATCATCTGTGGCTTTTTTAATAATTGTACCATAAATCACGTGCTCATATAAGTTGTATGCAATTAAATGATGCGATTTTGCACAAATATGAATCTTTGCATTAAAGCTCAACCATAAATGCAATAAAATAGATGCGATTGATAAAAATGTAGAATATTAATTTTACGCGTATATTTATTATTATTATTATTAATTTTTGCATCTAAATCCATTCCAACGTAAGTGGTGTCAAGTCTCGTTTTAGCCTAATGTATGCAGGTTCTACCTGCCTGCGCATAATTATTAATTATGCATAGGTTACATTCTCTAGGAGACAAAAGACTTTCCGTCCATATAATGCCAAGCAGACCGCCATCGATCTTTAGTTGTTAATATTTTTGCCATTTCGTACATCGTACAGAGATACTCTCAAAGTCTGCTGTATTATTTTTATTGTTCCCAGATTCCTAGAGTATACTGCTCTGGAAGACTATATTGTAGCCATCTTGTCGCAAGAGATTTTCTGACAATTCCTAAAAGCGCAACCCCCCCGCAAACAATTTGCAATATAATATAATTGCCATTCGACTACTTATTTCCACATCATCTGGTAGCATCCATGCATGGCCTACGTCTGTACAGTATCACACAAGGTTCACCATGTATATAAAATAATCCATAGCCAAAACCTAGACTTGACAGTAGTAAGAAAGCAGAAACAATTCAGCAGTTGTTTATCAGGCATAAAAAAATCCAGGAACTTTATATTTAGCAATCTGCAACTTGGTGGTCGATGTATATTTTTAAAAAAATAGGAGTTGCATTTCATATTTGACACAAAACGTTGCAACCTACTACACTCACAAGTATCATCATTATCATCATCATTCAACGCCTGACATATCATTGCCTTTTCCCGACTTATACCCCAGGATTGTAAGTTTGCCGATTGGTTGTGTTTACTTACACTGCGATAAATAACGTATGTAACGTACGTATCTGTTGACAGTGGATACACACTTGGGGTAATAACCGCATCGGTGATGATGGTGATAAGAACGGANTAAGCTTGCCGATTCGTTGTGTTTACACTGCGATAAATAACGTATGTAACGTACGTATCTGTTGACAGTGGATACACACTTGGGGTAATAACCGCATCGGTGATGATGGTGATAAGAACGGATGAGTAACCCAAAGCATTACGATATTTATGGGCCGACACGACGACACCACAGAGAAATCTACTGATAAGAAGCTTCCAGGATGTTCTGCTCTGTCCCCGTAAATGCATTGAGTGTTGTTGGTGTAATTAGACGATTTGATACGTGTAGTTGTGGATATTCAGTTTAGTTTTTACGTATTGGTTCGTCCGATCCGCTCGTCCGTCAATCCCATCGCGCTTAAGCCCAGTAGTTAGTTGAGTGATTTGTCGAAAATAAATTTGCTTTGGTAATCTTTGCAAGGAACGCGGATTACGCGGACTGATTGTGAACGGACTGAGCGGGGCGCAAGTCAAAAACCATTGGTGCACTTTTGAGTGGTCCTGCTACTTTTGTATTTGTCGTTTGGCACGGTTTATCCCAATCTGCGCAACAAGTTATTATATTACTAGGTGAATGTACTGATATCCGGCAGTGCGTTGTGTGGTCTCACCGCCTCAACCAGGTTCGTTTGATACAAAAAATATAAGGACAAAAAACCACCAAAAGCTACAATTTTTGGTTTCAAAATTAAGGAAAGTTTTGGGAAATCATCATATTTTTGTGCTTGGATATTTTGGCACAAGTATCATGCCGTCAGCTATGCTAGATGTAGTAATAGGTGGAGATGGTAAGTGGGTGGCTGTAATATTTTAGCTCATTACTTTGGCACAAGTATCATGCCGTCAGCTATGCTAGATGTAGTAATAGGTGGAGATGGTAAGTGGGTGGCTGTAATATTTTAGCTCATACGATTTGCAAATTTCAAATTAATTATTATTAATATGTTGACTTTGTCTTAATTTTTGTTTGTCATCATTGTCTTCACTTCTTTTTTCAGATCTACCTCTTGTCAGTGTGGTGCAGATTTTACGTGACTCTCTGCCCGACATCAGCCTGCTAATCAGCCTCTTAAGAACCCTGGACGTCCCGTCCGGCATAGTCGCTGGGATAAGAAGCCAGGTCGCTCGCAACCAATTAACACTTTCCGATGCAATTTACCAAGCACTTTCTGCCTGGCTTTCCACAAGAGGCCATGAGGCAACTGGAGGGGCACTGGAGGAGGCACTGCGTCAATGTAATTTAAATCGTTGTGCAGGTCAGAGTGATTTATATTGTTCCTTGTACTAGGCTATTACATAACGATTTAATTACAAAAAATAAAAAATATCAAGAAAATTGTTTCAATTTATAACTTTAAAAAAAATTGGCAGATGCTCTCAAGAAAACGATACCAGACCTCTTCCGCAGTACATACCTGAACAACTTCCTTCCGGTTGAGCGCCTCGGTCAGGGAGGTTTCGGTGAGGTGTTTAAAGTGGTGAGCAAAAGCGACGGTCAATTTTACGCCGTCAAAAGAATCGCTATTCCTGACATTGAGCGGGAGAGGGTTCGAGTGCTCCGAGAAGTACAAGCTTTAGCCACATTTAATCATCCAAACATAGTCGGTTATGTTCATCACTGGATTGAGAGTCCGCCTCCAGGATGGCTAGCAGAAAATGACCCACTGTGGCCTGATTCGTAATTTAGAAATTCAGAATTGAGTATTATTTGCCAAAATACATGATGTGACGCTCCAAATATAATTTTTTGTGCGTATAAATATGCTGTTATTATTTTTCAGAATGTCATCTTGCGGATCAAACATTTCCCAAGAATTACTGCGGTGTAGTAGTGCGAGCAAAAACAGTGATATTTTTGGCTCAGGTCCATTGCCATTGTCAAAACATTATTCGGAGTCGGAAGAGGGGATTATCGAGAAAGTGGAGGAGGAGGAGGAGCAGTCTATCAGCAATAATAACATCGATTCGTACTTGTACATTCAGCAAGAGCTGTGTCAACCTCACACCTTAAGAGACCGGATTTGGTCCCGAGATGATTTGGAATATCCGCAAGCCCTAAAGATATTCCATCAAATTGCGAATGCCGTTGAACATTTCCATTCCAAAAATTTTATACACAGGGATTTGAAGCCAAGTAATATTTTCTTTGCTGAGCCACCAAATGGAGTGGCAAAGGATGATCCTCCTGTTGTCAAAGTAGGGGATTTCGGTCTCGTGTGCGAGTCGGTCGCCTTGAGTGGCTTATTAGCGGAGGACTGGAACTCGGGAAATACTACACTGTCTAGTAACGTGGGAACGAGCTATTACATTAGTCCGGAACAGGTATTTTTTTTAAATTAGTAAACTTTTGAATTAGATCAAATAGGATTATTTTAATTGAAGAAAATGTCATTTTTCCTTACAGCTTGCAAAACAGCCGTATGACGCTAAAGTTGACATTTATTCTCTGGGGATCATATTTTTTGAAATGCTGTTTCCATTTGGAACAGAAATGGAAAGGTGTAGCACTTTGGAAGGGTTTCGCAATGAGCGATTATTCCCTCAAGAGTTTGTTCACCAATTTCCTGAAGATGTAAACACTATGTCGCAATTACGTTATGCAATAATTGTTGTTTTTATTCTAAAATAGCGACTTAAAACTAAAAAAAACAATAATAACATTTATTATATTTTTTTTTAATTTTAAAAATTACAGTACACGGTTATCAAGGATATGATATCTCACAATCCAAATAAAAGGCCAAACTCAAGTTGGCTGAGCGAGTGGGTGATGAGCAAAAGTGCAAACTTTGAGAAATTAGCAGGGAATCAAGAGGATCAAAACTGAAGTCAGTTAGGTGGTGGGAAAGGAGAAGCAACATTTTACGAACAACAATATACAATTGATTACGTCCAGTTTGTTTTGTAGCTACATTTATAGCGAACTTTTGGCTAATTCATTTTCACATATTTGTATGATTATTCTTATCATCCAAACTACTTAATTGAAAATAAACTCTATTGGTAAGTTATACTACTGGCTACTTACAAACTTCTGACTTTTTACTGTTTAAACAAATAGCATAAAAATTATTATTACAAATTACGATAACCTCAAGAAAACTGCAAAGGATAAATGAATCCACATTTCAATTCCATGTTCCCCAGATACTAATTAATCCTCCCTCGTACTGACTCCCCAAAACTCCTTATAATTATAGAGGAATCAGAGTAGAGAGCTAATCGTGAACATTGTGCACCTCTGTGTTTATAAGTTTCTCTATATTAATTATATTTATGTTGGTGTGTATTAAGTCATGCTAACTTATGGTATATTATTTCCCTGCAGAATCAAACTACTTACGACTTTTTTTCTAGCAGAAATATCTTCTACATCAGATTTCTACTAATAAGTGTATTATCCAATCCATGCACAACAACTCTATCCTTCAATTAACAGCAGGTCGAGGAGACGACGGAGGTTGAAATCCAGTATGATCAGTGTCGTGCTTGCCTCCACAAAATTAGACTCGCCAATTTTTATTTTGAGAGGCGTCGCGGACCGCAGCAGTTGTCGGCGAATCAGTTTAGACTGCCGCCCATTATCATTATCCCCCCTTTGCCTCATCTTTGCCAGGACTGAGACCGAGATGGTATTCAACCGACCTGCTTCCCCTACTGCCATCACGTGGAGACCATACATTGTTGGGCAGGTCACCATCAGCATGAGCTTGATTGGCAGGAAGAGGTCGCTCGTTCCTCCACCTCCAGTGATGATTTTGAGAGCCAAGTAGCTCGTGGAAACCTCAGCCACCATCAGTCCTCCAATGACTGACAGACCAACGGCGGAGTAGTAGTTGTTGAATGAGGTGTTTAGAATTTGGCAATTTCGATACAATTTAAAGAAATGAGCTGGGTCTGCTGAGCTGAGGTTGAGGCTCCTGCTGCTGCTTCGTGCCAGAAACTGTAGCAGCATCTTTTGGCTCAAGGAGCCAACAATTATATGCACACAGTCAATAGCCCCTTGGCAGAAAAGTGCTTTCCAGAGTATGAAGTGGGGGACTGACGTTGCAGCTCCGGCAACCAACCTTGCCAACAACAAAGAAATATTAGAACCACTGGCGGCGGTGCAGGTGGTCCAGTTGCCAATTATCCATGAAAACATGTTTAATGGGGAACAAGGCCATGCGGTAGCAACAAGACAAAATAGCCACGGATACACCAGTTGCATGATGGTTAGTAGGCGAATGAATAGATTCAACAACGGGATTGGTCGAACTGTTTGTTGAAAAGTTGGATCTAGAAAATAATTACAAGTATTTTGAAACTAAAAACAATAATAGCCGGTCTAGAAAAATAATATTTCTTGCCTAATTACAAAAATTACCCCTTGTCCTTTCATTTGCTATGGTAAGGAGTCCATTGAGAAATCCGGCACAGTCTGAGGCACTCTCTCGCATTGGCAGCGAGCTTACTCCAAAAACAAATGCTGAAAACCCCAAAAACCCGCAGACAATGCTCATTGCCAAATCCCCAGATTTGAAGGCCGTCCAGCCGTTGAGTCCGTAAACCAGCCCGCCAGCCGCCAAAACCACACCCCAAGTTTTGACTTGACGCTTACTTTGGGAAACCAGCTCGTATTTTCCCCTCTCCTCGTTCCACACCACCACGGAGCCCGGGATCTTGTGGCATCGGGAGTGGCAGTTGGCCAGGCTGTTGTTCAACCCTAATTGAATCAGCATTTATGTTTTCTCGGAGCTGCTTCAATCTGTCTCGGTACTCGGTATTTGAAAGTTTTTGAGGCGAGGACAATGATGATGTTGACTGACCAGCTGCCCTCTTTATTCAGCCCAGTTTCAGCCTGACTTTCTGCTTTACTATATCTGTTCGGCTTGTAAGGTGGAGAGTTGTAAGGACGCTGGACTCAATTTCAATAATTAATTGGCAAGAAACCCATTTGAATAATTTAAATGATGCTACGGCGCCTCTGGTTCGTCTCTGCCCGCTTATATGATAGCTGAATCAAGGAAAAGCGCTTGCTTGAATTGCGGGGTTTTTAGTATTAATTTTTGAATGGAAGTTCTTCTCGCTCCCTTTTCCTCCGCTCGCTCGTGAAAGATAAGAAAATACTCATAAAATATCCAGGAACCGCCTGAATTTCAATAATTAATTGGAAAGAAAAACATTCGAACAATTTAAATGATGTTACGTCGCCTTCGCTCCTTCCTTTGTCTCCTTATATGACAGCTGGATCAAAGAAAAGCGCTTGAATTGCGAGGTTTTTTTAATTAATTTTGGAGAGGAATTCTCTCGCTTTCTCCTCTGCTCGCAAAGGATTAGAGCTCATCATAAAATATCCAGGAGCCCACCAAATATCCCTCGGCGCCGATGAATCTTATTTCTTCTACTCATGAGAATGAATTTTGCATGAATTTTGACTGCTACGCTTTGTAAGAGCATAATAGCATTTGCTTGAAATCCGTCAGAGGCACTCCTTGTGAAGGGTCCAAAGAATCCTGGAGTTTGATGTAAAAAATTATAAATTGTTATGCTGATTATTATTATTATTTGTTGGGAAGCGGCCCAGTTCAAGAAATGTGAGCTACATTGATGCAGCACAGCAGCTTAGGCTCATTTAGAGAAAAATTGCCATCGGGAGTGGCATGTGGCCAGGCTGTTGTTCAACCCAAGTTGAATCAGCATTTCCATGCAATTGCTTCAGCAGCTAATATCCGCTATCCGGTTATCTGTTTTACCTGTTCGGCTTTTGTAAGTTGAGGAGTGAGGGACACAAAGGAGACTAAAAAGCGCGTCCCCCTTGGAGCAATCATCTTACCTTCCATCAAGGTCAAATTTAGGGCGGTCAACGTGTTTTGGATTTTGGGGAAAACATTTTAATTTTTGAAATGTGTCGAAGTGGCTATGTGTTTGCTAACATGACAAGTCCATTGTTAAATATACATTGGCCGCCACATGATCACCTAAGCTCAAGCTCAGTTTTAAATTATTTATTCCCGAGAAAATTATTCGTTAGAGTTGTGATATTTCACCAGCCAGCACAGGCAAGCAGGATTTTCATTATTATTCAATCCCAAAGGGATTTCTGTTGTGAACGCTTCAATGTTTTGAAATGTCGTTTCTTCGCTTAAGCTCATGAATGAAGCAGATATTTGACCGAATATGTTTCGGATGTTTCTAGCTCTCTGGTGGGTGCATATTCCATTCCTGGGGTGGGTGGCTCATTCCCAAATTCCCCGATTCCCACGTCCTCCAAACGTTGCCCCCATAGAAGGCCGCTCCGGTGAGAATCCCTAGGGCCCACAACTGGGGTTGACGGCTAGACTCTTCAGTTGTTGCCACCTCCCACCGACTCCTACCACTCCCGCTCCATCTCACTAAACTGCCCGGGATCCTGTGGGAGCGGGAGTGGCATTTGGCCAGAGCCCTGTTCACCCCAAGTTGAATTAGCATGCTAATTATTATTTTGAAGGTTCAACCTCCTTTAGGTGGGGTGAGGGAATATTGGGAAGGATTAGTCACAATCACGACTGTCGACGACGACGACGACTGCGACTGTGGCTAAAGCCCTACTATTAAACTCACATTCCTTTAACCATAACCTTTATTATGTCACAGCGGGTGATGATGGGCATGGGCATGGGCCGCGGGTAAAATATTTCAATTGGGAAAAAGACATTATTTAAACTTTTTATAAATGATTTCCCACGGCTCCCCCCTCGTCTCTCTGCCTCTGCCTATCTAGATATGACGGCTGGAAACCAAGCATTTTAATTATTCCCCGTATATATCCCGAGCCGAGCAAAACTACCTATAATATTCTTTCGAGTTATGGAATTATGGAACTACCAGAGGCGGCGAAGCAGACACAGGGTTTTTGTGGAATCTGTTTCCATAATTTATTCAGTAGCAAAAGCGCTTGTACCTTTGACAAAGTATTCAATTTTTTATATAATTAAATCCCTCGCTTCCTTTCCTCCGCTCCCCGGTTGACTGACATGAAAGGTTCCTATACGTGTCTTTTCTCTGGTTTTAGATCACAAGTCCATTTAACTTAAACATGTACAGGGGCGCCATCATGTATCTGCGTCCAATCATGCATTTTAATTATTAGTTATCATCCCAGCGAAAATAAATTCTTTGGAGTGGTGCGGTGATGATATTCCAGCAATCCAGGAGCAGCACACACTCGTCAGTGTGGTATATGCTTGTAATCACTTTCAATTTTTCAAAATAGTCTCGGCTCGGGCTCGGCTCATTCGCCGCTTAAATAAAGTATTTCTTAAAGGATGGATTCCTTGCTTATATAAATAAGCTCATGAACGAAGCATCAAACCGAGGATTACATGGAATAATAGCTCTAGCTCTTCTGGTAAAATATTGGAAGCATGAGAATTCCCAAGTTGTCTACCCGCAAGAATGCGAGAAAAAAGCAATTGAAGAGCACTTCGTTATCTGCGGGTGTCATCATGACGGAAATGAAAAATGAAATAAAATAATGGCAAGGATAAAGCTCAAGGCTTCAGGAATCAGGATCGATCTTGTTTTTTCATTATCTTATCACACCGTATCTGATAATTGTTATACAAATTTGTCGTTCTACTTATGACGAGATCCTTAATTAGTTGGTTGGGACGCGGGATATATTTCAATAACTAATTAGAAAGAAAAACATTTGAATAATTTAACTGAAGTTTTACGGCGCCTTCTATCTCTTATCTGCCTGCTTATATGACGGCTGGATCAAAGAAATCAAGCGCTTGAATTGCGAGGATTTCCTTTAATTTTTGAAAGGAAGTTCCTCGCTTCCTCCTCCGCTCGCAAAGGATAAATCTCATTAAAAATATCCATGAGCTCAAATATCCCTCGACGCCGGCACATGAGAATTTTAATATGAGTTTTCATTCCGACGCTTTGTAGGAGCATAGTAGCATGATTAATTTTGCATGAAATCCCTCGGAGTAACCCCTTGCGAAGGGAAAGGAATCCTCGAGTTTGATGTAAAAAAAATATAAATTATTATGCTGCATATTTATTATTATTTATTGGGAAGCGGCCGGGCCCAGTTCAAGAAATGCGAGACCCATCAATTGATGTAGTATAGCATAGCTTAGGCCCATTTAGAGAAAAAATTGCTAATTATTATATCCTAGATTTTATTGAAAGCTCATCTACCTGGTACTTACTACACGGCATATTATTATTAAGTCTAAAATAAAGTATTTAAATAATATATGGGGGGAAACTTACATTAATTGCAAGAGGTTATTATCGTACATGCACTAGTTGGATAAAATTATATAAAATTTTGCTTAAATATTACCGCTAACCTACCCAAGCTCTTTAAATATATATCTATTATTAATAGCTCTATATCGTTCCCCTATCCTTCAATTAGCAGAAGATCCGTTAGGCGACGGAGAGTGAAATCCAGCATGACCAATGTTGTGGCTGCCTCGATGAAATTGGACCCGCCAAACTTTATTTTGAGGGGCCACGCCGAGCGGAGTTGTCGTCGGCTCACCTTGTTATCAATATTATCATTATTATTATTATTATTATTAGTTTTAGTTTTGGATAACCCACGCGATTGCTGGGTGGTGGTGGTGGCCAACTTGCTCAGCACTTGTTTCGAGATTGCATTCACGCCCCCGGCCTCACCCACCGTCAACATGTGAAGGAGATATGTGGCGGGACACAATGCCAGCACCATCATCATCATGAGGAGGGGCAGGGTGGAGGAGCCGGTGAGGATTTTAAGGAGGAGAAAGCTAGACATCACTTCGCAGAGCAGCATTAGAGTAATCAGGCCGCAGCCAACAAAGGAGAAGTAGTTGCTGAAGCAAGTGTTGCAAATCTGGCAGCTTCGATAAAGTTTCCAGGAGGTGGAGGGGCCAAGCTGGGATGCTGATAAAGATGACGAGCTGCCGAGCCGGACCAACAAGAACTGGACCAAGGACTTTTGGCAGAGGGTGCCGAGGAGGAGGTGCAAACAGATTATGACGCCGTGTGAGTAGAATGCCTTCCAAAATATGAAATGGGGGACGGAGGTGAGCGCGCCGATGAGCAGCCGCCATACCCATGATGACATATTATTTGAGCCACCGCACCAGCTAAGAACCCCCGAAAACATATTCAGCAGGGAGAAAGGCCAGGATGCGGCCAACACTGAAAATAGCCAGGAATACGCGAGCTGCATGATGGTCAACTTTCCAATCATTAGCTTGACCAACGTCACGGGTCGAACAACTTGTTGAAAAGCTGCATCTAAAACGTTTTGCAGATTAAAAAAAGTATAAAAAATGATTCATTTATTTTAACAAGTGCCGCGGTGCGGTTCCTTTTTAGTGGCAATGTACACACGATTTGGCTGCAAATTGAATATATCGAACCCACATCCCCTTGACCGCATCCAAGGATCTAAGCAGATTCAGCTCAACATGAAATAGTACAGATTAAACCACCCCACCCTTCTTTCATTCAAATAGTATACCCCTAAAATATACACTCTGATGCCACAAATGTACGCAAACTTTTAAAAAACGATGCATTTATCTGTAACAACCCTTCATAAGGAAAAACAATGTTGAAGGCTCATGGTGAAAGAGTCCCAGTTCAAATAGTTCGCACGTAGCTACAGAATCCTGTCCCCGTTTATATAGTATAACCCTACCTAGTATACCATCTTTGGAGATCTTTTATTCTATCCCCCAAAGCCCAAAAGCCAAGACAGAGCTCAATGTACTTCTCAACATTTAATACACCATCCCATTTTGAGGGTAGGACACCTTGACCTTCGGCCGAATTCGCTGCTTACTCCCCCTCATCAATTTTTTGTTTTCGTCGCTCACCCAATTTTTACCTGACCAACAGGTCATACAGTGCACCCCCATTTAACTACATGTACTCCTACCTCATCCGAAATTCTTATATGGGCTGCTTTGGAGCATTTAGTTCACATGGTGCACCCCCTTTAATATCATACCTCAAGCACTGTACTCCTCGATTCCACACTATCTTGACTTTACATGGTACACCCCTGGTTCATATACCCTGCATAAAACGCCTAAACGAAAGAATAAGTGTAAAATTTGAAAATCGGAAAAAATTGGGATTTCGCAATATCAATTTTTATTTCGGAGCCAATATCTCCAATACCCTTTATCCTAGAGCTCCCA
>JAANSN010004774.1:0-14060 GCA_036850665.1 Dicranocentrus wangi | reverse complement strand
TAATTAAATTGTTTTTAAAAAATAAGCGTGACAGACGGACGGACAGACGGACGGACAGACGGACATGGCAAGATCATAAGCTCGCCGTTCTTTTCAGCGAGCTAATAATGCGAAAATAATGTGCAACAAAACTGGGTTATAGCTTCTATCACAATGATTCCAAAATACCCGTTCAACTCTCTTTTTATATATGTATGGACTAGCAGCATGGTACTTTTATATTAAATGCATAAACTTCGTGCACTCATGGAGCTGGAAATGGATACGCACGCGCACGGGGAGTTTCAAATCCAAACCCAGCTAGCCGGAATGACTCGTGTTAAAAGCTTCCAGGAAAGTGGATTATGCAATCATCAACGCATATATAAATCTGGTTTTTGTTTATTTCATTTATTTGTAAACATTCTCGTCATGGGTGTTTCATGACGCAAATATGCATATGATACAACAGACTTATTTTTTTAAAATCTTCTTTTTCCATGTTCCGGCATACGGAAACATGAACAACTAGAAGTGTCTGACATGACTCAAAGTGTAAATGCAAATTCCGTGTTATTTCATTCATGCGTTCTAGACAAAGCAAACAATAAAACCGACTTTACAAGAAATAAATATTTTGCATGGTACATGTAAGTACATCCAACCATGACTTGAAGAGTTGAGAAAAAATACACGTGGCATGTTGTAGGAATTAAAAGGGCGATACAGGCAGAATAAAAAGCAACTACTCATACTCTAATTTAAAAATGTATGAGATACGTAGCCGAAAAAGGGAAGTTAATTGCTGATTCTTGATTGCTTGCAATATTATGTGTCTACAATTGACGTCCCTATTACAATACATATTGCTATTTGAAAAAAATTATATTGACAATGGCGATGGGCGGGCGGATTAATATTTATTAATTTATTAATATGCGTTCCACCTGGTGTCAAAGCGACAAATGGGGATTTTATACACAAGCGTAAAAATGTTATTAAAACTTTATCGGGAAAACCTGCTCCAGGATATTTGGTAAGGATATCTTTATAAAGTCCCCAAACCGGACGTTGTGCACCGAAACCCTCCTTCCATTCAGCTCCTGACGGGGCCGATTGTTAAACAACATGGGTCTCCCGTTCCCCTGCTTCAGCTCCCTGAAGGCTGCAACATCCGAAGGGGCAATGGCTATCGGAGTTCCCATCACGAACCAATTAACCGTCTCATCACAGTCTCCATTGTTGTGGGGGGTTGTCAGCGAGCCTTGATAATTATAAACTTGGTGCTGGGCAGTGAGGAAGCTGCTTAAATTGATAGAACGCGCTACCTTGACTTTTCCAGTCTGCTTGTGAGAATTTTGAAGCCCTACTAGATTTTCAACAATTGGAGCAAGCACAGCATTGGGCGTCGCTGAGCTGTGGACATTGAGAAGGACTGCAATCACAGCAAGAGCATCCTTCCGACCGGAGGCAACCGCCTGTCTTTTGCTTCGATAGGAACTGTGATAATGGACGAGGTGGAGCTCCATGTCTGAGCAGCCCAGATCTTCGAAGCAGTGCTCGGATCCGTTTCTCCAGTCACCCCAGTGGAGGTGGGCCTCGGAAAATCGATACGTGCCGGACTGCCCTTGGAAGGCGGATGGGAATGTGAAGAGAAGGTTGAGGATTGATTGTACTAGACCGCCTACGATGGGGATGCGGATCCCTCCCCCGTCCAACGCGATTTCAATCGAGTGACCATTGTTCTTTATGGTGAATCTTGAGGAGGAGTAGTAGCGGGGGGAAATCCCAAAGCGGACTCTATCTTCAGCGTCGAGTTGATAGGAGTAGGAGGCGGGGAGAAGGATCGGAGACTGGGCTCTTCCCGTCCGGCACGTTCCTCCCCACTTTGAACTACTGGGATCACAACGGGGGTCATCATAGCAGAATCCAGTGTCCGGATCTTCCACACCCGTGCCCAGGCCCTTCCAAATCTGTTGCGAGAGCAGCAGTAGGAGGAAGAAATTTGGTGAAACACGGGATTGAGCGTTCGACATGTTGGCAATGGGAAAGAACAGCAAAAAGTTTCTCCAAGTCTACAAAGTCTAAATCTTCAAATTTGATGAAACTAGTGTTGAAATTTTGAGGAATATTTCGGTTGTGCTAACGTATTAACGTAAAAATGTTCGTCAAAATTGGGGTCCTACTCGGTAGAGATTACTGTGAGCTGTGAGATTTATACAGATTCAATCACTTTGATTATCCAAATGCCGATTCAAGACTATTTTCATACCCCAATTTTCACAATTTAGTTCAAAAACATTATTTACAACGAAATAAATTGGTGTGATTTTTATGTAAATTAGTTTGATGGAAGGATATTGTAAAGTATACTTAGAAGGAGGGAGAGCGGATTAGCAACTGAAATACAAACCCAAGAGTAGTAATTGCTCATAATTGTCATAATATCGATCGATATACTCAGCGTCAGACTAATTCATATTATGTAAACCTAACACCTGTGACCTCAATAACTTACACTCTCCGTTGCGATATTGCGTTGTGGGAATGCATGCATGCATGAGGGCAATCATGTTATTATTAACCTCTCTACATGCATTCGTGCTTAATTAAAATTCTGATCCATTCTCCGTAGAGCTAAAACACATTTTCCTGGAATGCAATCACTTCTGCTAAAATTGTATTGGATGGAATGTTTAGTACGTGCATATTGTTGCGTCGATCGATATGTTTGTCATTTTTGAAATCCGCATAACAGGTGTTCGTGATACCCAACTAATTGTAAGCCGATGGGTGACCTTTAATACACTATACTATATAGACATCTACAACAGCATCATCACAGGAACACAAGGCATTCATTGAAACCCACGAAGGACGTTTTACATGTCTGAAAAGACTCAAAGTGTTATATGCAAAAGGTAAATAAACAAATGAGATCTATTCGACAGTCCCATAATCTAGTATGTATCTTTAATTTAAAAAATAATTAATAGTTTCAATATATTAGCATGAGTTTAAAAGGTAATCCACTAGTCCTAATACGTCTACATATTCTCCAATCTCCACGTTGTGTAGGGATCTCTCCCTGCGATTCAGACTCTGAAGAGGACGATTGTTAAATAACATGGCTTTTCCATTTCTTTGTTTCAGGCTCCTGAAGGCTGCCACATCCGAAGGAGAAATGGCTATTGGAGTGTCCATCACGAACCAATTAACCGTCTCATCGCAGTTTCCGTTGTTGTGCGGAGTGGTCAGCGAGCCTTGATAGTTATGAGCATGGCTCTGGGATGTCAGCCACCTACTAAAATTGATCTCTCTCCCCACCTTCACCTTTCCAACTCCCTTGTTCGATTTTATACTGTCAACAATAGGAGCAAGCACAGGATTGGGGTTTGCTGTAGGGTCGACATTGAGGAGCACCCCAATCACAGCAAGGGCATCCTTTTTCCCTGAGGCGACGGCTTGTTTCTTGCTTGCGTAGCAACTGCGATAGTGGACCAGGTGGAGTTCCATGTCGGAGCAGCCTCTATCCTCAAAACAGTGCTCAGAACCGTTTCTCGAACTTCCCCAGTGGAGGTGGGCCTCGGAAAATCGATATTTGGCCCGCCCGCTGTGAGCCGATGGGAACGTGAAAAGAAGTTGAAGAATTGGTCGGAGTATCCCGCTCAGCAGACCTCCTCCGCCCCCGTCCAACGCAATCTCAACAGAGTGTCCATTGTTGCTTAGCGTGAAACCGGAGGATCTGTAGAAGCGAGGGGATATCCCAAAGGGATCGTTCCCTTTCGCATTGCGTGGAATCGCTGCGGGGAGGAGGATTGGGGACTGGGCACTTCCCGTCCGGCATGTTCCTCCCCACTTTGAACTACTGGGGCCACACGTTGGATCGTCGTAGCAGAAGCCAGTGTCTGGATCTTCTACACCGGTGCTGAGACCCTCCCAAATGTGTTGCGATAGCAGGAGGAAGAACAAGCCTCCCGAAATCGGGCAAGGGATTTTTGACATTTTGGTAATCTGAAGGAATTACAAAAGAGACTAATGGCTTAAGTTATGATTTCGATCAATATATGATTCCAATGCTGGCCCGAGTCTCTTTTTATACCATCCCTGGGTCATCGGAAAGAAGGTGTTTCTATTAAAATAGGTTTTATTGATGATTACTGCACGATACTTGGAAAGAGAAAGGGAGATCGGAATAGCAACTAACACTCAAATCCACGAGCAGCATGCTTGTAATACCTAATCACAATCATAATTACTTAATACAGTGCAGTGTGTTGGATATGTAACACTAATTACATTTGTGTCCCCAATAACTTTCCGCTCTCTGTTGTGGGAGTAAGTGCTATCAAGCATTACGGCAATAATAATATACTATTAGCACCGGATCTGCACATTCGTCGTGCATAATTCTCCTCCATTTGCATTGAATACCAACAACTGCAACTGAAATTTTACTGCGGGAGGTATATCAACTATATCAACACATTTTCCTGGAATGTTTTCCCTCCTTCTAATCTACGGGAGTACATGGAGCAATTATAAGAACGTGAATGATTGACTGTTTCCAGAAATTCTCGTCAACTTTTATGTTTTACTAGAAATAATCTTTATTAAAAGGTTTAACCCATTTAGTGTATAGCTAACAAGTGTATAGATTTTTTTGTTAAAAACGCCCTTTTGTTCAATTGTTCGCCATCAATTGCTTTTCTATATATTCCTGAAGTTTTTAAATGCAAATCAACGTGATCAAGCAGTCCAGCCCTCGATAGAAAAATCGGGGAAATGAATGCCTACTCACGCCGTAAAATGGGTATGCAATTTTCAGCTCCAGATAAGGCGGACAGCTTACCACCACCTTGCCAAAGTAAGTCTTTGACTTTGTCATCTTCCTACAAGTTGCGGAGAAGAGGGCTGTAGTTTCCAGCACCTCGCCAAGAAACAGAGCTTCCGCCCACTGGATCACCAGCGGTGCTCCACTTCCACCCAAAACCAGCCAAGCAAATGCAACATTCGTGGACAACACCATCTCCGGCATGATCACAAGAATGTACGTCATTGCCGTGAAAATGATGAGGCAGGCGACATTTGCGCTGAAAAGGTGGACACAGGCGTAAATTTCGTTTATGAGCTTGTTGAAGAGCTGGAGGGACCTGTAAATCTTGATCAACTGGCTACCCTCCAGCACTCCAAATCCCTTGGTGTGGAAAATATAGCGAATGCGACCACTGGGGGTCATCCCGGGGTGGGCGCTGAGCGGCATCAAGGACTTGAAACACGTGTTGGACATGAAGAGGTACACAATGGCCACGGCGATCATGATAAAGACGACGTTGGCAGCGCTGGAAACGATCCACATGAAAAACAGGATGATGGGGAGGAATCTCAGCTCAAAGACAACCTCCTCCTCGAGAACTTCCGCGATCATTCTGTGAGTCGGCTCGACGGACACGCAAAACGCAATCCCGAAGGCGAACGGGACGAGAGCGGAGAACAGGGCGGTGCAAACTAGACTGAATTCCCAAAAGTGAACTTTTAGCATTTGACCCTCGTCCACCTGCATCGTGCCTGTGACAAAGGGAAACAACAGATACCCAAATAAAGAAAATAGATGTTAATATTTTTTCTTCTTATGACTAATAGGTATGTACCCTGGATTTCATGAGCAAACCGGAACATTTGGTTGAGCAGATAGACAATTTGATGTCGATATTGGTGCTTCCGTCGGGACATCATTAGGATGCACGTAATGAGAACAAGCTCTACCCATCCTATGAGAAAAGAGGCGAATTCGGTGGGATCCTCGACAAGACCTGGCATTCGAGATTTTCTCAGTAGGAAGTGGAACATGGACGGGGGAAAGGTGAGTCCGAGTTGGTACATTAGGCAGGAATTCCAGAACAGGTAGGTTTTTGGGGCGGTGAATTCTTTGGTGGTGGTGTCCCAGTCGCAGTCACACGCCATGGTGAAGTATTTGACGAGATTGAATCTGTAGGCGATGATCGCCTTCATGAATTCCGTGATCATTTTGAAGTTGTGGACGGAGGAGCTAGTTGCACTAGAATAATAATTGCCTGAAATGGGGATATTACTGTATCCCGAAAATTGCTGGAATGCTACTGGAGAAGAAAAAACTACGATTTGGTTATAAAACTATGACTAAAAAATTCTAAAACTGACGCTGCTGTGTAAAATCCCCAAAACAAATTTATTATTTATGGAGGGCTGGCATCGATATTTTTTTATTTCGTAAAGCAGAACATGGTCTTGGTCATAAACCCTGCTGCGAATATGAAAAAAAAAACAATTTTATGAACATGTAAAAAGTGAGTTGACATTTGACATGCCCCAAAAAGGCATGATATGTGAGCAGCATTGTAAGAAGAGAAAATATATATTTAATATTTAAATTAAATTGGGGGGTTTTTCCTTGTTAAATTAATTTTGACATGGCTACAAACCAAAGAAAACCTCAATTTTCGTGTTTACGTAAGAAACTAATTTTTTTATTATCAATCTTACTTACTGGAATATCCCTTTACTTCATGGCAATAGTTTGGAGTTTTGGAACATATGATTTGGAACATGGTGTGTAAAATAGGATTTTGCATTTTAACACAATATAGCTTGAGCTTCTAGCTAGAATATTATGACATTGACATGTGAAGACTTTTTTAAAGAAATGTGAAAATATTCCTAGACTTTGATTGACGCATGTTTTGACATCTTCAACTATCTTGTTGCACAACGTACGTGGTATTATCAAACAAGAAGACGTAGACGTATAGACGGTATATAGCAGTACCAAGTACCAACACCAACTATAAACTTATGTTTTATCATTTTTTCAAAAAATAAAAATTCATAATAGGTAATATATGAATAATATATCGCAGAAATCTTAGAGAACATGTGTTGGAATCAAATGTCGCACTATGTATCAATATTATTAATTCGCGTAAAGCAGAAATTTTGGTGAAAGTATTCCAGAATGAACTAGGTAATAGCATGACGAACGACATAATTAATATATATGTAATGCTACTTCGTTTTGAGGGAATTATTTTGTAAGCAGATCTTGTGTGTTATTACCACATTAAAATGATTGCGAGCTTAGCTAATTTGGAATTTAGACAGAAAAAATTACGATGATTAGTTAAACCGGAGACAAGATTGTGGGAATGGGTCAGGCACTAAAAAAATCCTCTCCCTTGTTTCCATAAAGTTTATGATTGCTCCTACTAGATTCCTATAACTAGCATGGAAATTTTTGCTAACCCTCATATTATACTTGTTTACTCGTTAACCCAAACCCATACCATATACGGTGCCATTAATGAAAATTTTATTTTATTTTGCTTTTGCTATTCTAGACTAAATCGATGTAGACTTTAGTGAGTTGAGTAATGAGCGTATTTTATTTATCGGTAAGTCGTTGAGCATTCATCTAATTCCGCTTAGGCTGAAGTCCATCATAAATTTTGGAGCACAAGATGAGTGCTGGCTGAATGTCGCTCTCGCAGAGTTCCACACTGGACCGTCAACTGTGTTAACTAAGGCTGTACAAGCACTGCTCAAAGAAAATAATGAATGTCAACAACAGGAAAAGTTTTTGTAGTATTTTCGAATGTACACTTAAATTTTTACTGTAAATCATATTTTGATATTAAGAATTATTTCACACCTTTAACTTTTCATAACAAATGTTACTTTCACCGAGCGGAGATTAACAATTTTAGCTCAACTAAATCTTGACAGATATCAAAACAGAGCCGGCAATATTTGTAATCATGCCGAGTAGAGTTAGGGAAGTCAACTTTTTCATGCCATAGTAGCTCCCACACTTCACTTTCTCCACTTTGAACGACTTTAAAATTCTTCGGGCAAGTCGATCTGGTCCACAAACACGCCTAAGGTGTTCCTCGTAGCGAGTGCTGGACTGATGAATTAGTCCTGCGAAAGTGGTAACAATGGCAAGCAAGCTGCCTGCGGCGAAGCCGACGCTAACCCCAAAGGCGGCTACGAGGGGCACATGGGCGAGTCGCACTCCCATGAATATAGCCTGGATGGTCAACGTTCCCATGACTACCGTCAGCGGGGGATAGTAACCCAGTTGGTAAATGTGATTGAAGAGGGTGACTACCAGGCGGAGTTTGGAGTAGAGGAGGAGTTGGCGGTCAATTTTGAGAGTGGGTGCGGAGGTCAGGAAGGTGGTTACGGTGGTGAAAGTTTGGATGACCAATAGCTGGGCATACAGTTGGAGAATTACAGTGCCAAACACGGCGTGCATACACCACTGGTCCACCAGTAGTCCTGGGACTGTAGCTATAACCTCGGAGAAGCGGTTATCAAGGGGATTTAAAAGAAGGATGAGAAGACTGTAGACATTGCTCCCAATCAGCATCCCTCCTTTTCGAAAGAAAATGAAGACGGGAATCATGAAGACCAGGTTGAATCCTAACATGACGAAAATGAAAAAAGTGACGAGTTTAGTTCGAAGACGACGCGGACGATGGAAAAGACCGGGTTGCAATGCTATGTTGAAAATAAAAAATATTAGAGTTTTATAAAATAATATTACGATTTTAACATGATTTCTAAAATCACTAATAAACTACTTTTTTTTAACAAACTACTTTGTTCAAGTTGCAGATTTAAATTCACTGTGGTATGCACCAAGTAGATTAGGTCGTCTTGAAACGGCAGATAAATCAAGTTTAGAAACAGGGTTATAGCGTATCCGAGATTGAAAATGGAGTAAAATGCTAATTTCACGAAATCCCCGGAGCGCCAATAGTTCCCAGCCGACTGCGCCAACAGGACAAAGGCCTTGATGGCGTGTCAAGGGCACGGAGATGAGCACAGTCTGCCATGTTTTATATTGGATTTTTCCGCACTTCAAAATAATATAGTCGGAGGTGCCTGGCAATTGTTGGATTTTGTAGGGGAAGGCCCCGATCACGTAAAAGAAGACACGGATAAAGTGAAAGAAGCGGTTCATTATCACTTTGAGGCTGGGAATGAAAGAAGGGCGACTACAAGAACACACACGTCACGTAAAAGCCAAATTCCCAAAAATAATTCCTTACATCGAAAATCGATTACATGGTCGTAATAACCCTTTGTGCTTAATTGGATATATAAGATATACTTATTTGCATTTGGAATGAGCAACTAATTGGAACCATTTAATTGTAGGGCGAATGAAGAAGCACTTTCGTACAACGTATTAAAGGTCATGGCCGCCCACCAACAAAATTTGTCAATTGATTTTATTCATTGTTTAAACTAGATTTTGGAACAATTAAAGCAGAAACTGAAGAAAGCAAGATATTTTCTGAATTTCCATAATCTCCCCACCCAACCTTCTTAGCGCATAACGCAAGCATATAAGTGACTTTGGATGAATATTTTCCTAAAACCCATATTATGGGATAAATCTGATACCGATACCAAGTGTTTCCTACCTCTAGAACATGAGGTTCGTTTTAGCTATAGCTAATATGAGCAAATGATATTATGGGTATCGCAAAATTAAATTGATGTGAAATCTAAATATTAATGTACGAGCTACCGTATTTATTTAGTAAGTTATTACCATCCACTAATTAGAAATCATGTATTGCTTTATTTCTTTACGACCTTTTGCAATTAAGGTAAAAGTTTCTCAATTCTTAATTAAGTTTTTGCAGAAATTAGTGAAGAGCCAGCATAGACTGGACAGCAACTGCAGCACTGTCAAGCAGGATATTTTCCGAATTTCAAACATTTCCCCACTCCTCACCGCCTCCACCCTATACGCCTTAACGAGCCGGACAGCAAGCCTAGATGAATATTGGCCGGAGGCCAAGTGCGAACCAAACTTGTCACTGGCGTCATGCACCATCGCGGTGAAACTCATGAACACCACAATGACCGTGGTGCAGGAGATAAAGTTGGTCAATCCAAATATAAAAATGACAACGTTACTATCCCCAAGCTTGACTAGGATGAAGACGCCATAAATGAACAAGAATCCACAGCCAAATGTGGTCATCGGAACGTTTCGTTTCCCAAACACGGAGTTGTAAAGTGTGGTAACAATGCGGAGGTTGGAGTAAATCAAAAGCCGCTCATGAAGTGATTGTCGATTTTCCCTAAAAATAAGTAGGTACGTTACCGACGTAGATAGCATCTGCATATTTGCGTTACCAATACCCACCTTTCGAGCATCAGATCAACTGTTGTTTTGAAAGTATGCATAAAGTCGAGGTTGATATACATGTTGATAACAAATATCCCACAGGCGAAAGCCATTATCCACAGGTCAAGTTGAATGCCGGAGATGGAAGCCACCCAGAACGGATTCTGCGGCCAAATCCAAAGGACGCCTCGATACAGAAAGGAGCCCAAGTTCCAAAATTCCTTTTGGAAATAAATGAAAACCGGCGTCATGCAAACCGTCACGCAGACAATGCACTGGGCCACAATCCCGTAAATGATTCCCTTCCGAACAAGTTGCGAGCGAGAGAAGGATCCGCTCCCAAGATGATCTGAAACCCGCGTTTTATGCGAAACAAAATTAAAAATCCATGAATAATGGATCTGATTTTAAAAAAACAATAGTTTTTTATTACATGTTTCAAGATATTTGCGGAGATCCGCAATCCCGTTCGCCAATTGAACCACTTCCTTTGCAGCTTCAAGGTGGGGCGCGTGTAAAGCCAGGATCACTACTGTGGCTAGAAACCAGTATCCATGGATGGTCAACTTGGTGTAATCACTGTTGTCAACGTAGTGTGGAAAAAGGGTAAGAAATGTGGCTGCCACGGCAATCATGTACACCATGAACCCTGCGCATACTACAAAGTAGGCCAGCTTTTTACGACGACCTAGAGAAACCCGAATTTCCAGATGGGGTTCCCAGTCCAGAGTGTATGGGATGGAAATTAGGAAACTACACGTTTGGATAAACTGTTTGGTCACTAGTTCCATCTTGACGAGGGCGGAATGTCCAAGCAACTGGCAGTACTAAAACAAATGACAAATAATGATCAAGCCGATTAACAGCCAAGAGGTGGGGCGAAAGGAGAGTTTGATTCATGACAATTGTAATTTTTTAAAGCTTACGTCAATCCCAATTATTTCCGTCGACCATAATTTATTGTTTTTATTAGGACCTACGGCTACGTGACATTAAAAGCCGATAATATTATACTTTCCCAAAAGCAATATAACCATATGCACGGCACTAATTCGGCGAAGTGGTGCACTAATGTGACCAAGTAATTGCACTTCAATACTGTTGATAGTTGATTACTTTTAGTTAGTATTGAATTTATGAACAACTCTCCATAAGCTCATATGCTTACCTATATTGAGATTAAACTCGCAAATCATTAATCATGCCCCTTTGATAGGTTTGTGTACATGAATCTCAATAAATAAAAAATGAGAACCTCAATAAATGATTATATATTTTCTTTACAGCATCGGTACTTCCACTTTAACCTTCAACTTTGAGCAAATATGTTTGCTTAAAAAGAGGTTTTTTATATTATCTTTCTACCCTTCGTCTTTAAGTACATTAACTGATATATATTGACTGCAATGGGCATATATGTTTACTAATTAACTTTCTCTGGTTATTACAAAATGTGGTGAAGCAGTTGTGCATGCAGCTAATTTTTAAATCATTGCTAATAATAAATTAAATCATCCCTTTCCAAATATGTATAACATCTTTTCATCTCTATCGAAGCAACCATGATTTTTCGTATCCATGTNCTAATAATAAATTAAATCATCCCTTTCCAAATATGTATAACATCTTTTCATCTCTATCGAAGCAACCATGATTTTTCGTATTCATGTACATAATATATGTATATTGTTGGCATTAGAAAATGAACTAAACTATAATTTAAATGTTGTTCATAAGCTCTGATGAAAAATGTACTGAGTCTGAAAGCACTGCTAATGGAATGAGTGCGTAAAACCCCATGTCAAATTACAGTTAATAGTTTCTGATTAAATGGTCAAATTTTCTCAAACCGGAAATCATGCATGCATAATATTTCCCACGGGACTAATTTCCAAGTTAAAAATATCTCAAGCCAACGAAACTATTAAATCAGCAGAATCCACCCATTGACTTTGTGCATTGGACGGTGTTGAATGAAAATCAGAATAACTCGAGCTATTTAATGCACTCTCTGGTAGTCATTATGGTTGTGCAGGCTTGCTTTGCCTCATGTTGTTTTTCGCAAGTTGAAATAGTGCAATTCCCAATGAATTTGCGTGGGAATGTGTAAATACTGGATGCATGCCCACCTGCCGTCCTACAACCTGTTGTTAAGCTGGATAATACTATACTAGAACAAGGTTTGACCCAACACGCGTTGAACGTAGCAGATATATCAGCAGCAGAATGCTTCCCTTCCTCAACACTAAATTTTCATCAGTTAATAATCCATAAAATCTAGCCTCAAGTTCTGAAAATGCTGATGCCGACACTACTCTCAACGTTCTGTTAGTTTTGCTGACTACATAGTAACCTCGAGCGAGCTAATAGTAATTCAATTTCAACTTTCAATGAATAACAAACTTTTTCTGGCACTACAACTTTCTTCTGCTCCTCCTCCGCGGAATATCCCAAAAATGTTACAAAATGCATGTTTTTTTTACTACAGAGGCACAAGATAAATACGAGCGAACTACGTGTTTTCCTTCTTATTTTATAGTTGATATCTAAAAGGTAATTAAGTATTTCCAACCTAGCTTACAATATTATTATTCAGTAATAAAATTGTATATTTACAAAGTTAATTGTAGTCGAACGAAACGGAGTGAGTGCTGTGCTGAGAGAGTTTTTCAATTGAAAAAAATAGATATCAATCAGTAAGAATACCTATTTTAGACCTGGCACTATCTATATTAATCTGTCGCACACTATATCTCTCATTCTCAACTCTTCTGTCCGGCTTTTCTCAAAAAATGGAAACCTGCTCCGTTGTTGCAAAAGTAGTGTAAATTTGAGTGGTAGGTAATCCTTCTTGCCATGCATTTGCAAATGCAGCAGTCTGCCTGCTCATATAAATGTCACACTTTTTTTTGGTATAGAAAGAGATATAGGTTGGTGGTGATGGTGCCGGATAGGTGCCCCTCAACATTGGAGAAGATTGTCAGTATTGAGGTAGGCTGATGAAGAAAGACGGCTTGATGAAACATCTGATAGTCGCTTTACTAATTGCCCATGCATTACCCTAGCTGCACCTTAACATTTACAATATATACCTTGTATTTCATCAAATTAGAATCTATTGATGTCTATATTATTTTCGCAGCCGTAATTCCCATCAACATTTTAAACTCCGACCAGAATAGGCATGACGATCTTCTCCTCAGCTGTTGTTGACGTAAATCAGAGTAGTTCCGGACAAGTTAGAAATTAGTGCTAGGACCGTCAGACAAGTGATCCTCTTGCTTTCAAACAGTCCCCCAGTCCGCACCGCTTCCACTCTGAATGCCCTCACTAATCGCGAGGGAATCTTGCCCTGACAGCCGGTCCGCAGGCAGACCCCCAACTTGACACTAGACTCGTGCACCATGGCGGTGAAAGTGGAGAAAGCAGCAGACAACCCGTAGCAAGTCAGGGCTTGCATCAGGCCAAACACTAGAAAAAACTCGCTTCTTGCTCCGAGCTTGACTAGTATTATTATCGAGTAGATGGCCAAAATGCCCAACCCACTTTGAATGGTAGGAATGTAGCGAACCCCCCACACGGAGTTGTACAAGGTCGTCATGATTCTCAACTTGGAATAAATCAGCATCCGTTCTCCAAGTCTCATTCCGGATTTTCCTGATGAGATAGTTCTAAAAAAGAAAGATTTATGTTGGCATGAGAAGAGAGTGGCATTATTGCTAAATTAAACGGTTTGAAAAACATATTACTATTACCCTGGCAATATCCGGAGAATGGTCGCCCTGAAGGTATGCATGAAGTAGACATTGAAATACACGTTGGAAATGTAAGCTCCCGGGACGTAAAGTAAAAACCACAAATCCAGCAAGAATCCACACACGCCGGCAATCCAGTCCGG
>JAANSN010004773.1:0-14067 GCA_036850665.1 Dicranocentrus wangi | reverse complement strand
TGTTGACACCCAAGGAAATCCACCGAAATCTCGACGAAATCGAAGGGATAGCACCAGACACGTTATTATTATTCAAATTTAAAACTACAAAGACATTCGTCGACAACCCTGTAGTTAGTAATAAAAAGGGGGTGGTGGAACTGACATGTGTTGATGAGCGGCCTTGAGTGCCTTGGCAGCTTCGCCCATGGTCTGAAGCACAGCAGTGTTGGTGTTTGCCCCTTCCAGCGCCTCCCGCTGCATTTCGATCGTGCTGAGAGTCCCGTCGATCTGCTGCAGCTGCTTCTCGTACCGCTTTTTCCTCTTCAGCGCCTGCAGCGCAACTACATTTGCACAACAACAATTAGGATTTGATAACACACTCAAGTGGGTGGAATAACAATTAGAATACAACAAATTAAAGTGTGTGGGTGGATAAATATAACTGATGGCTCGCTTACCCCTCTTGTTCTTGGTTCCATTTTTCCTAGCAGTGGCAATTTCCTGTTCGATTTTCTTTTCCAGAAAGTCCTGCTTCTTGACGAGCATCTCCTCCGTCTCCCTCAGTTTCTGAATCGCCTCCCCAGTCGTGATCGCCTTCTCGTCCTTCTTGAACCCGAAAATCTTGCCAAACACACTCATTCTTAATGCCTCACAAATTTATACTCACCACCACACCAAAATAATAATAATTTCAAAATTTCACACAAGTTTTCACGCGAAAGGAATGTCTACAAAACTAGATTAAATTTGTTGGAGTGATGATGATGAAGATGTTGCGGAGTGGGATTGTGTTGTGAATCGAGTGAGGAGATGATGATGAATCATATGAGACGTATTCTATTATTATTGAAGTAGGAGAGATTTAGATATTTTTTGTTGAAGCAGCCTGTGTCCTTCTCAGTAGTTCCACACTATCAATTGCTGCTGCTCCTGGCGAATGAATCATCCTTCAAATTGGTCATTCATTCACGCACGATCATGCATCTCTGAGTAGATTATATTCAGGATCTTGTAACAAACAAACACAACGGGAGTATCGTCGTGATGATAATATACAGAGACAGACAGACAGATTATAAATATGTGAACAGGTATACAGAGGAGTCGTGGGACTACAGAATTGTGTGGTTTAAAACATATACACAATACACACCCATGCAGACCATGAGTTGATGATGATGGTCATCATGTCGTTTCCCAGACTCAGCTACCCCACAGCTCAGATTCTTTTTTTTTATGCTGTGGGGGTGCGTGCGATTATTGCGATAAAGAGTTAGATTAGAGATCATGCGTTTTTCGTCAAACTTGTATGCTGGATAAATTGTATTCTTCCTTGCATTCCTCAACAAGGCACCGCCAATTTCTTTGGTTTCCTTATTTCTCAAAAAACACGTCTCACTCAACTCAACTTCCACTGAAGCAACTTGAGTAATTTGGTTACGTTACGTTTCTCCCCTCAAATTTGTGTTTGGTAATAGATATGGTCTGTCACAAATTTGATAAAAATGCATGACAAAATTGTGGAGTAACAGGAAATACGAGTGATGGAATATTATTATGCTTTTCTTTCAAAATGAATGTCTGCCCACTCAAGTCTCATTCCAGGCGTGTTGCTCTAATTATAAGCAAGGTCCCTAGAGTAGCGATAGTAAGGTTGGGTCAATTTCTGAAAAACTACGGAAAGTTATAAGGGACAATTCATGTTGATTTCGAAAAGTCTATAAGGGACGAAGGGACCAGTCGTTTCGAAAAACCGAAGTAACACTACTAACTAGGGAATACATTAAGCGATTTGTCCCGTTCAGTTTCCCATTAAAATTACATGCTACTAATCGTAATGACACAAACTTCAATATGCTTGCTTTACGGGCCTTGATTGTAACGAATTCGTTACATGACAAAATTGTGGAGTAACAGGAAATACGAGTGATGGAATATTATTATGCTTTTCTTTCAAAATGAATGTCCACTCAAGTCTCATTCCAGGCGTGTTGCTCTAATTATAACGAATTCGTTACATTTCTTACGTTAAAATTCGTTAAATGTTGATTTAGACATGGTGTGCAGGAATCGGCGAAACTCATAGAATGCATACGAAATGGCAACGTTCGAGAAAAGTAATTAATGTAATGAGTGTAAGTAAACTTTATTTCAGTTTCACGTCTTGTCTGAATGAACTCAACCTCCACTCAGTTTCAGTCATATGCACAACCAGAGTTTGCTAACCATCGTGAATATTATACGCGTTACTACATTCACTATATAGAATCCATTAAAACCGAACCCATGCTCTTAAAATCCATCATAACAAAACAACACGTATAATATGGAGTAAAACGAAAGATTAGTGATGCGACGAGTCCACCATATTATTTCAAGTAATGTCTCGCTCCCCTCAACTTTCTTACATTTACTACAGAGATATGCAGGGACCCTAAAGGAATTCGCAAAATGCATGAAAATGTACAGAGAAATATGAGTGACGAGTATAAAATACTCATCGTTTTTGTGTGATGGGGCAGATGGGGGACGGATCTATGATAGGGAACGAGAGGAGCGCACCCACCCACGAAGTAAACACAGAGAATCATGATATGATCCACCGTCCGACATAGTTATATGCCACTGTTCACTGCATCCGACATGCCACCACCGCGAACCACCATCCACCATCATGACGGTTATGAAACAAGTGTGAATCTCCCCACACACACTCGTCGACTCAAACTGGCTCGTCCTATCTGTCTGTCCACAAAAAATACAACAATACTACACAAACATGAGATATCCTGGAGGAAGGAGAGAGGAAGTAGTAGTAAACGGGGAAACTCTCTCGGACCATGTACTACCACGGATTCCATTGAAGCGTGCATAATAATGATGATGAGGAATGTATAGTATTTTTTTTTCTTGGATGGAGGAGTCGGGTGCATCCGGGAACATCCCGACCACCCTCTCGTATTATTAATAATAATATTCCCCCACTAAAAAACACACACACGATATACAACACTAGGATTATTGTACTCCTACTACTATATAATTATTGACCACTCTCCAAATCAAAGATTTATGTATAATTAAATAATGTGAGTAGTAAATATTGTGAGTAGAGAAAAGATTGATATATAAAATTAGTAGAGTTTAAGAGGAGGAAATGGTTCGAGGAGGAACACAGGGTTGGTGGACCACTGGGAAACCACGATCATACTACTGTAGTAGTGGTAGTAGTATTAGTAGCAGCGTCGCGGTGGTGGTCCTCCTGTCCCTATCCCTCCTCGTCAGGGTCACGAACGGGAACCTCTGCGCGCTCTGCCAGTCGCTCAGGGACAGGTTCCCCAACGAGTTCCACTCCTGCGTTCTACGCAACTACGTCATCAGGCACTGCGACGAAAACGTCGACAACCACATCACCGTTCTCAAAATCGTCGGCGTCAAGAGGGTCGTCAGGGTCAACTACAACCCTCCCGACGACAACTTTGACGGGGGCGGCGGTGGCAGGGGGATCCTCTGGGAAATTGGCGTCGAGGTTACACCCGACTACGACAGGGAGTCCTTTGGGTGAGCAATCGTGACATTTTTATATGGTTGCATAAGCGTTATTTCAATTTGCTTCATTGTGTGTGTGTATGATTGCAGGCACCACGTACATTCCAGCAACGGAGGCGGATCCTCCCACCACCGGTCAGGAGGCAGTAGTAGTAGCAGCAGTAGCAGCAGCAGCAACGCGAGTAGTGTAAATAGTAATAATAATAATAATAATAATGTAAATGTAAATAGTAAGCAAGGTAAGGGCCACAGTAGTGGTCCACCAGCACTGCCCCCGCCGTCACACGTGCAACTGGCAGTGATCCGGTTCTCCAGATACCCGTCGTCTCTGCTCATGCAGAACCCCTGCAGACATGTTTTGGGAACAAGCAACAGCGTGTTCGGCAAACGCAGAAACGTACCTACCAACGGACAACGAATATCATCAACACTCTACTACTTTGCCATCGACGACAAGATGTGCAGGGCCGGCAGGGGACGCAGGAAGAAGGTACGCACGTGCTTTCCACTTGTACACTCCAATTACTCCAGTATATGAACCAAGTGACCAAATATTTGAATGGCGAAGGGTGGCATAATAATATACAAAATATTTGATTGAATGCTTTCTCCAGTGCATACCGAATCCATCCAACCTGACGCACCCGTACGACTGCTGCGTGCAGCAGCGGTCGCACTCCTCCTCGACGACGTCACCTCACTCACAGAGCACGTGTGCTTCTCATCAATCACCAGCTCCAGGTTATCAAAACGACACGACGAGCCACAACAACAACAACAACGGGGGGAGCTCGAACCACCACGGGACAACAGCAGGACACAACAACAATGGTCAATCAAGCCAACACGAGTCACAGGAAGAAGAGGAGGAGCAGCCAATCCTGCGCCCGCTGGTCCTCTCAATCCAGGCGGTGTGCATCTGCTTCACGCTGATCCTCTCAGTGACCGTGTTCTGGATCAGGAAGTCAAAAGTGATCCAGGTGTCAGTCTGGCCGCTGACAGAGTCGATAGTGTTCGGCTCGATGCTCCTCTACGTGACCGTCGCGATCCGCGCTTGCTACGACTTTGACACGTTGTCAGAGTCCCCGTGGTGGACCTACGCCCAGGACCCCCACCACCAGGCTTGGGCTTGCGTCGCTGAGCCGTGGGCTAGGGAGCTCGGGTTCACTCTTGTCTACGGGGGGATCGTCCTCAAGATTTACAGGAGCCTCGTCGAGTTCAGGACCAGGAAGGCTCACAGGTGGGTCGTCAGGGAAAAGGACATTCTCAGGTACCTCGGCACCACCATCGGCGTTGTCCTCTTTTACCTGCTCGCTTGGACCTGCACCACTCAGATGGTCGGCAGGGGCGAGGAGGAGTGGCACGTCGAGGACACTGGCATACTCACCAACAACAGGGCTGACGAGGAGGTGGTCACCTGCCCCGCCATCACTCCATGGCATCGCGTCACCGAGATCGGTAAACATTTCGCCCATTCTTATTTCACTGAAGAGAACGGCGAGCTTATGATCTTGCCATGTCTGTCTGTCCGTCTGTGACGCTTATTTTTTGAAAACAATTTAATTATTTTGATGTGGGACATTTGGGTTTTATTAGGGTTGAGGTATATTTGGTTTGAAGATCATAAGTTCGGTTTGTAAGGATTGGGCAGCGAGCTCAGTTATTCCGCTTGGTGGACTTGTTCTTATTTCACCCGTGTGTCAATGTAGGGTGGCAGTATTCACTCCACCCGTGTGTGTGGTCTATGATATTGGAACTAGTGTGAATAATAACATTTAAATTTTGCAGGGGAGCTGCTGTACATAACGGTAGGTCTGAACATGGCCTGGCACCTGCGCACCTCCCCAGTATCTCCGTTCCTGGAGCGACAAATGTACACTGCCGCACTGATCGTGGAGGCTTCCAGCAGCGTCCTCCTGATCATCATCAGAGAGTCCAAGCTCCTCTTTTTCACCTCGACCACGACGGCATCCACCACGTCCAATCAGCAGATCCATTCCTCAGACTTTGACTTGCACGAGCCCCCAGGCGAGGAGGACGAGAACGCCACGTTCCTCCTTCTCGTGTATTTTATCCGGTGCCACGTTACCACCACCATCGTGTTGGCGCTCGTTCTTGGACCCAAGGTACTTTATTCGCACCAAACACTATTTTACTATCAATTTTTATCTTGCTAACGGCAAATTTGCTAACTATATCCGTGTAAATTTGATGGAATTTTGGAAATTTGCGTGTATGCATGTGTAGCTATTGATAACGTAACTGCCAACGTCGCTGGTCAAGGCGGCTGGACTTGCTTAGTTGTTAAGGAAACAAATCCACAGTAAGGTGATGACACGTGAAACCTGGAGCCGTGGACTTTCCAGAAGTTCTCGCGACTCCCAAAGTTGTAAAATTGTAGTATTTGTAGAAAATTTATGAATGACAGATTTATGAAGCGAATTAGACAATTTGCTAAGGGCTCCAGGCTTCACGAAACGCCACTTTATACTGTTCTCCCTAACAACTAAATCTGTCGATTCGCCTTGGTCGCTGGTAACTGCTGCTAATTGTTCTGTAAATGTGTGCCTAGTTGTACTACGTGTATCTGGACGCGAGCACGAGAAAGCGGTCGCAGCTGCGGAGAGGAGAAACGCTGTCAGGAACGTTAGGAGGAGGAGGAGGTGGCGGCGGCGGCTCACAGACAGGTCCAGCGTCAGCAGCGTCTCTGTCAAACCTGACAAACCTGAAGCTGGCGGGGGGAGGGATCGTGGGGGTGGACCACCACACCCTGATCGACTTGGACTTTGCGGAGGTGAGCCTGGCGGACATGGACCCACAGGATATCAAGACAGAGCTGAAGCGCGTGTACACGCAGCTGGAACTACTCAGAAACAAGACGATGCGGAAGGACAACCCACACATCTCCAAGAGGAGGGGAGGCAGGAAACCCACTCACAGGCGGTTCTCCCTCCAGGTTACAACAACTCCACTAAATAACTAACAATACCATCTTTAATTAACATAATGCACTAAAAAGGAGTATATCGTAAATTGACAGAAAAAGGGGAGCAGGGACAAGACGGCAGCGGCGCAGGCAGCGATGAGGTCCCGAATGCAGGCGCAGCACGCGCAGCAAGGGGGAGACAGCTACACGAACAACAGGTCGTACAGCAGCAGGTACAACGACGACATCGAGGACTCTGTGTGCAGCATTGAAGGTCCGTCTACATACTCAGAAGTCGGTGGCTACCGGTGAGCGTCAAACCCACTCTTTAAAACAGAAAAGTGTGTGTAAAAAAGCTAAAATATAAAAATACCTAAATATCATCAGCATGAATCATTCTCATTTTAGTTTAGAGCAGTATTCAAAAACATAGGCGTGGCAATCAAAATCAGTATCAAGTTTAAAAAGAATATTATATATACGAGTGTTTTAATTGTAGTGATCTTTATATGTAATATACGTGCCAAATAATTAAATTGTTACTTTTAAACAAGAACAACAGTACGGGGACGAATTACGGCCAGAATATATAATATACTCTCATGATGACGAGTTGGCGATCGATGGCTTGATGAAATAGATACTCAAAAATGTGTATAAAATTACAAATGCGTTTTTCAAAAGTCCAAAGCGTTTTAGACACACCCCTTCTCAACCTCACTCTGTTTACCGTTCTTAGAGGCAGGGACCAACGAATTTGCTGCTAACTAAATAATACTTTTTTTATTTTTTTTTATTTTTTATTTTTTTAACGGAACTTGTGCGTGTGTGCAGCCAAGGTATATATATATAATAGTGTACTATACCTTGTGCCATGTAATCATTCTGTTCATGTTACCCGTTTCAGTTCTCGCCGGTTTTATTACATCCTCTTTAATTGTTATCATATGAGCTTATTTCGTAAAAAGGAAAAACGTAACTAAATAATAATAAACTCTTCAATATTACAAAAACACTCGCTCACTTATTTCTCATCATTAAATACTTTTATATAAATTATGTCCAAGCTCTATAAAAATTAAATCACAAGAAGCTCAACCCGATACCCCGTTTCGGGGGCAGTGAGGAAGAAGTGCTGGAAGTAGTATTTGGAGCAACCACACCGTTGTGGCTACTACCACCCTCCTGGAGTGGGTGTTGTTGTTGTGGCGTCGTGGTGTTGTTGTCGGTGTTATTGTTGATCCCCCCGCCGAGAAGGATAAGGTTCGGATCCCTCTTGAACTTGTGAACGAGGTAAGAGTCAACAGCGTCGACGCTCTTCCAGCTCTCCTCCGCCTCGGCCGCGCACTTTTGGAGGAATTCCTGGTGGTTGCTCTTTGCCAGCTCGGCCGCCGCTGGGTTAGGGCACGACTGCGGGTCCAGCTCTGAAGACGTGAATTGCCGCGTGAACGCCTTTCTCACACACTTTAGGATCTTGTACGTCTTTGACTGGTGATGAACCGTCGTGCTTGTCGAACTAGATGATGACGTACTGTTGTAGTACGCACGCAGGTTGAACTGACCAGTTGATGGGGAAACGTCCGGGTGGGAACTCAGGGTCGAGTGCACGCTCCCACGGTGGACTATCGGCAGCAACGTTATCGTCTGCAATTTATTCGTCCGTTATATATCTTGCAAAGGCTGCGATTCATCGTAACATTGGTCTGGGCCCACAGGTAGGCCTTGTATTATAAATTTTAAAATTAAATTTGTTACAAGCGCACTTACGGGCATGGATGAAGGGTAGTTCTCGGGGAACCTGATCACGAACCGGAACACTCCCCCGTGCCACGGCGATGACGCCGGACTCGACACCAGCAGCGTTCCGAACCACACTGAAACGGTAATCAATTTTCACGAGAATGACAGAGTACGACATGCTGACAAAAATATGGATCTATTAAAAATTAGATAACTTACGGTACATGGACTGAGCGGAGGGAATGACGTACATGCCACTGATGACCCTGTTCACAGACCCATGATTGTCGTCAACCGGAAGCGTGCCACTACTACCACCACCACTGCTCTCCCCTCCTGTCTGCTGCAGCGAAGTGAAAGCGCAACTACGTAATTGACACCAAAAAGTTTAGTGTTTGGAGAAATTTGTACATAAATTTGATTAGTATAATAAATTTGCTTGACTCACTACTCGCGGACCATAAATGCCTCCTGGAACACAGGCCTGAGGTAGTCTGTGAGTTTAATCTGTGCAGGGACGGTGGGGGACTGCTGCTGCCGGTGGTTCGTGTTGTGCTGCTGGTACGATGAAGGGTTCATCCTCAAATTTCTTTCAAACAATTTTACAAAAATCTACAAACAAAACAAGAAAAGAATATTTGCACAAGTGGGTGTAGAGCAGGTGTTGACGACCTTGCTTTCAACAACACTAGATAACCAACTCGTTTCTCTTTCACTGGATGGGATTCAGCTCGTGTGCCGTGTGCATCATCACCACTGGATTTTGCATTATAACATCATCTGTTCATGTTCTGGAATTGGACACCTTTCGCTTAGCACAACTCTGCTATTTTACACAGACTGTGGCTGCATGAAAGTGGATGGAAAGAAATCGATGGATTTAGAGTCCCCTCAAACCAGCTCTTCTGGATATACATTATCCATTCTCCCATTCGTCGTCTGTGTGTGGTATTGTGTGTGTACTACTTATTTTGGAGGTTTCAATCTCACTTTGTCCTTAGAAATCTCTGTCCTGCATTCACCACCGTGCCGTAATGCCGTGCAAATAAGTTGAGCAGAGGCACAGGTGTGCGTCATCACCTTTTCACTCTCCAACCCTCTCCATATTTCACCTTTTAACTAGTTATTTATAGGTAGGTACACATGGTTTGGTTAGTAAACAACTAAATTAGTTTTACATGTTTAAAATTTACATTGAATTGTCGCTACTGCAGGATTAGGATAATTTTCAAAAACCATTCATCGCCATACGTTGTAAATAAATTGAGCTAGATTGCACAGCAAAATATTAAATAATTGTAAAACATTAATAAAAATCATTTAAACAAAAACTTGACCAAAATCATTACATTACATTAACAATTCCAATTCGACTAACAAGGTTTAAATTTCTCACTGGGGGTGTTACCTTGTAATTGGAAGCAAGCATCACACAATAATCGCAATCGCGCAGGCCAGTGGACTCATTCAAAACTTTCAGAGCTCTGCTCTGGTGGAGAGTCTTGATGGACGTGAGACACTGCCCACCTCTACGCAGCAGCGAATGACGTAAAACAAAGCAGAGAGAGGAGAAGCGAGGGGAAGCGTACATTTACGATATGATTTTGTAGTATTTTAGTATTATGCGTACTACAAACGCTTGTTCGCTTGTTATTAAAGACACGCGAAAAAGATTGGAGAGAAGCAGCAGGATTCTATACACCATGCAAAAACGTAGAGGAGAAGCGATATATAACGTGTGTGCTGATGATGATGATGATACTTTGCACAATTTCCACACTACATTCCATAGATGTATTCCAAAAATGAGAATCTCTTTCCAGACATGGTTTTAGTAGCACTACTACAATTCCATCATATGTGTGCATATATATCCATCCACACGCTAACGAGCATTCTCCTGAACCACTTGATCAGGATAAAATACACAAGAAATCGCGCTCAGAGACACACGACGAAACAATCACGATTTTTATTTTATTATTTTATTGTTATTATTGTTCGACAAGATGGATCTAAAGGTGGATCAAGTGGTAACAGCAGCTGGACCAGCCGTGTCCCCTCAGAAATTGTCTCCACCTCAGAGTAGGAAGAAGCAGTCTCCACCGCCGCCGCCGCCGCCACCTCCACCAGCGAGTCAGCAGCAGAAGCCAAGGCGGAGGAGAATCAGGAGCGAGCTGGACAGACTGCTCAGCGATGAGGGAACCAGGAACATGCTGAAAGCGATTAAAAAGTCGAACCAGAAACCGAGCAACGCGATCTTCAGGACCAGGGTTGTCGCCGAGCAGAATAAAAAGGGCAAGAAAGTTGTTGTTAATAATAATAACAATGGGAGCGCTGCTGAGCCGAGGAAGAGGAACAAGGGCAACCTCATCAGGGGAGTCGTCATCAGGAAGGCCAGGGAGAGGTCAAACACCAACACCACCACGAATAATAACAACAACGCGTATAATAACAATAACGCTGGGAGGAAGGACTCGAATGGCGTCATCAGGAAAATCGACTACTCCGTTGTCACTGTCACGAGGAGAGGCACTGTCGGGTTCATTACCATCGCTTGCAGCGAACCCGAGTGCGCCAAAGAGGACAAGGAGAGAAGCGCCTTTGCCTCGTCTACTGGCGATGACACTGGCGGTGGTGGTGGAGGAGGCGCACCTGGCGGCGCTACCAGTACTCATGCTGGATCCGCTCCGAAAGGGGGGAGCAAAGGTGGCGTCATCAACGGCGCGTTCTCACTCAAGGTTGCTGCCTACATACTTCATTTTTGTTTCGTTCGAGAGTATTCATTGAATGATTTTGCAGTTTTGAGTTTGTTTGTAAACCGTGAGGATTGTGATTTTTGCATATTGTAGGTTCTGCAGAGCGTGGACTCGTGCGTGAGGAACTTTGAGCAAGACAACAGCATCTCGATAATCGTTCTCCAGAACTCGCATTCCAAGTACTTTTGCAACGGGCTCGACCTTCACGAACTTGTTGCCGCTGGGTCGTCGGCGAGTGGCAGCGGCAGGCACGCTGGCGGAAACACTCCCTCATCCTCATCCCCCTTTTCAACCATCATCAAGGCCGTCAAGTTAGTGAAATATTATATATATTCCATGATTTTTGGATAAATTCCGTGTACGTTTTATTTGCTCCGTGGTTATTATTTTGAATAAATTGTGGACAAATTTGATGCAGGTCGCTGATCAGCACTCTGAGTTCAACGAGGAAACTGACGATCGCGAGCGTGTCCGGGGACTGCGTCGGGTTCGGCGTCATGATACTCCCCCTCTTCGACCTCGTCTTTGCCAGCGACAAGAGCATGTTCAGGGTTCACTACAACGCTCTTGGACAGAGCCCTGAGGGGATTGGACTCCTCCAAAATCTACTCTGCGGCAGTGGCGCCGGGAAGGTAAACACTTTCCCAACTTTAGTATTTTTTCATTATTTTCTCGTGCAAAAATGCTACAACTACTTATCACCACTGATGAGTAATAGTTACACTGATTCTTCCATTAGTAAATTTGTTATTATCTCAGAAATTTCATTGCGTTCATTTCAGTGCAGATAATAGATAAAGCGTGTAAAAACGACATTTGTGTGGATAAATTTTGTTAAAAGGATTTTATGATTTTTCCCATTCAAATTTCAAGTGCATTTATCAAATTTGTGAGTTAAAGAGAGTAAATTAGAAGATGGGATTTGTGTGCGAGTAAATTTTTGGAGGAATTGTTCAAATTTACACGCTGTAAATTGAATAGGCCAAAAATGGTGTAATAACACGATTTCCCCATTTGCGAAATTGGTGCAGAGTATCTGCACGTGCAAATTAGATAGCTTCAGAGAAATTAAAATTGACTAGAGTAAACGGTAAATTGTCCGCTGCAGATCGCGTCGCTGCTGTACCTGAACATCCCACTGACAGCTTGCGAGGCGCAGTCGGCGGGTCTGGTGACGGAAACGCTGTGGCCAGCGCGCTACCAGGAGGAACTGGCAGCTAGGCTGCAGGCGCTGTCGAGCACGGCCTCGGTGGTGAACAAAACGAAGGTGCAGATGAAGACGTACAAGAGAGCGTTCAAGCTGGTGGATCTCTCGAACGAGTTCAACGGGATCGAGGCGCAGTGGGGCAGCGACCTGTTCAGGGAGAATGCCAAGGCACTCATCGGATCTGAGGACGGGAGGGGTCACCACCACCACAAACCTACTACTACACCACACAACACTACTTGTGCTGCTGCTGTTGACCACTCCAGAACGCCTCCTAGTCAATTCTCCCCTCATCGCAATCATCATCATAATAATATTAACAATTTGGTTGTGAACGGTGGTGGTAATAGTGTTAGTCCTCGTGAACCTGCTTCTTAGAGATTATATAGTTTATTATTCTCTTTTCTATATCGTTTATTCTTTTCCTTTTTTTGTAATCTCTTGACGAATCTCTGTAAAATAATAATTTTTGTTGATATTATGAACACACGTATTATATAGACACAATGAATCTGTGATTGCATGGTGCTGCTCCTCTCCATAAATATAAATGAAACAAAAAAATACAGACGAAGTAGTTGTAGGAAAACTCTTTCTGCGTGAATGCAATAATAACCGAGTTAATTATTATTAGAATAAAAAATATTATTATCCAGTTACAGCAATTTGTAATATACAAAACTAAACACGTATGCTTTATTAAAAAAACGCGTGGGAAGGCTGGTAATATGTAAGGGATTAGTAGAGACATCAAAATCAGCCTTGGGTTTAGTCCACGTGCCGCTTGCGAGGTTTCTTCCGGTGGAGAGGAACAGACTTTTCTGGGGTGTCCTGGTTTGGGGGAGTTGGCGTCGGGGTCGTCGATGCGTTGCCCAACAGCTCCCGCACGAACTTGAAGCGGGACAGGAAGCAGATCCACACGATCCACCAACCTGCATTCATCAAAAAAGCAGTCCGCACTAATATTTAGTCTTATTTCAAATCCATTTGCATCCAAAATACCCATTATTAAGAGAATGCTCACCGAAGAGAACAAACACGACGACGAAGAGGAGTGCAAGGACGACGCAGGAGAGCGTGATAACCCAGGTGGTGAGGATGGACGAGCCCTGGAACGAGTCCGGGATGTACTCCCTCACCACCTCCACCAGTTGTCTGAACATCTCTGACAGGACCTCTGACGCTGGTGGTGGTGCTGGCACTTCCCTGTCCCCTTCTCCCATCCTCTCACCAATCTCTCCACAAAATGGTCCTTATAATTATAGCTGTATCAGTCAGTCTTATTTACACACTCGGGTCGACACTTCTGCTGGTGTACCCCTGGAAAGTCACATTTTTAATGCCTTCTTCTCTCTGATCTCATCCCTGTCACGATCACGATACTAATATCTATCTGCTGGTGACAGCCAGGAGAGCAGACGGGAGCCAGGATGGACCAAAGAGTCTTTTTTTTTTACTCTATCATTCTGTTTATCCCCTTCAGTTGTTGGAGCACTGGCGGCTTCAACTGGGGTAACGCTGGAATCTTATGCCGACCTCTCAGCTCTCTCGATCGTGGGCTTATATTATGCTCGTAATCCAGCAGAGAGTTTTTAGTCACCTAAGCTTAACACCGTGAATTTCGAAAGGTGTTATCTATTTCGCCTCATAATCTATCTGGGCCATATTCCAATTGACAACTGTGCATACACATTTTATTGGAAGATGAATTTAAATTAACCTACGAATTAAATAAAAATTGCAAAAAGTAATGCAAATCATGCGAGTAAATGTGCCCGGGGATAAAGTAGTGACAGTCTTTTGCGAATCGAAAACGCTTGTATTAACAGGGTAATCGCGGAAATGTACAAGCCATTTGGAAATGTGCTCAGGAGCGAAGCACTCGAGCAAGACATTGAAGGTCA
>JAANSN010004772.1:0-14069 GCA_036850665.1 Dicranocentrus wangi | reverse complement strand
GATTGAACTGAAACGTAACATGGGGAAGGTTACCCCATGCTCCGTAAATGACAAAAAAGCTACTTTAGCGACGAGTCCAACATGGACAGAATAGGACACATTTTTCTCCTTCAATTGCAGGAAGAAGCAAATGAGGTGGGCTCTAGTCTGCCGATTTCCGACAATTATATTGTGAGGAAGAAGGAATTTGTAAATGATATTAATATTTTCGACTAATCTAAACTGTGCCAAATTAACATACTGCCTAACTATTTCTGCGACTCTGAAGTCACTGCACCTTGTTTCCGGGACACCAGGTCAACCACGTGACCGTTAAAAGCAAGTGACCGTTAATTTCGGATATTTGATTTGAGACGTCTAACTTGGTATACCTATGTAACTTGCGACCCGGAAGTCACTGCGACTTGTTTTGGGGCCACCAGGTCAACCACGTGACCGATAGCCGAGATTGACCGTTAATGACGTATGTATTTGATCGTCACGTGGTTGATCTGGTGACCCAGAAACAAGTCACAGTGACATCAGGGTTACCAGCTGCATAGGTATACCAAGTTTGAAGTCTCAAATCGAATATCCAAAATTAACGGTCACGTGGTTGACCTGATGACCCCGAAACAAGTAGTAGTGACTTCCGGGGCGCAAGTTACATAGGTATATCAAGTTTGACGTCTCAAATCAAATATCCGAAATTAACGGTCACGTGGTTGACCTGATGACCCCGAAACAAGTAGTAGTGACTTCCGGGGCGCAAGTTACATAGGTATACCAAGTTTGACGTCTCAAATCAAACATCCTAAATTAACGGTCACTTGCTTTTAACGGTCACGTGGTTGACCTGGTGACCCGGAAGCAAGTTGCAGTGACTTCAGAGTCGCAGAAATAGTTAGGCAGTATGTTAATTTGGCACAGTTTAGATTAGTCGAAAATATTAATATCATTTACAAATTCCTTCTTCCTCACAATATAATAGTTAGCTTGGAAATATATTTTCAAAAATTCACTGTTCAAAATGGCGCAAGTTTGCGCAGTATTTTGGAACGGTTTTACATGCAAGAAGAGTTGCTCTTTCACTTGGTGACCTCCATTCACTGGGATTCACTGGGGCTTTTGAATTATGTTAACTTTTTTTTAAACGACGTTTTTTTGCAGTTTTCCCTCCATATCTTCGAAACCACTTCGAATTTTGAACCGTCCATACCACCACTGAAACGGGTATATCCGAATTGTATATAATCGACCAAAATATCGTGCATTTTGAAACATGAAATTCAAAAGCTCTAAAATAATTTTGGTCGCTCTACGTCGATCTTAAAAGATTGCTAGCAATTTAAGCGTAAAATGTCATTAGAAATAGAAAAATGCCAATTTGTCATGGATTTTAAATGTCCTGAAATGTGATATTTTGACATGACATGAAAACTGACATGTCATATGTCGTCACAAAAATCGAGGTGCTTGACATGTCAAAAAATGTCAATGTCAAAATAACATTGTCGTTCCTACATCTCTACTCCTCTCCCAATTCTGCTCCACTTTGTTTTTTTTAGTTAGCGTGGTTCACAGAGAAGCACTGCACCATGTGCTTTGTTCCACTGGGGTACTTGAAGACTCGGTGGGAAAGTTGAACTATTCCAAGAAAACCCTGGAAAAGTGCTGTCAGGTCAGGAGACGCTGCGAAAAGGTAAACAAATCCCATTCAACTTTCGATCCTCCAACCACATCCACCACCTCAACTAATACTGCAATTGTGTGCAAGTACATGATTGAATAAATAATATCACACCACCACCGACACCGACTCCTATTTCATTTGCTCCTCAGCTCCTCCACCTTCATCTTCACATAATCGTCATCATTGTCATCGGGATCATCATTCGTCATTTCTCGACACTTATCCTCGACGTGTATTGCAATACCAACTCTCTTCTTCTTCTCTCACATTTCAAAGTTAGGTTTCCCCTTAAGTCTATTTTCGCAAAATAGATTTTCCATTTGCGTCACATTGAGGTTCTCCTCCTTACTTTTTAATTTTCAATAATTGTTGTCCGCAAGATTTTATAATTGTGGTGGAACATCTTGTGTTGGATCAGGCAGTCTAATTAGCATCATCACAACAATCAATCCTTGCGATTATGGATCCCCTGGAACTCCTACCTGCTCAGGTAAGTACCTACCTGTCACCTTCCATTTAATTGTTGATTGATAACCTGCCGCTTGGAAAGAATAACTTCAGTTTTAATAGTTTTTCTGCATTTCTATAATGATTTTTTATTTCATTTCACATTTAAGCTCTCGCGAATGATCATTGAGAAAGTGAAGAACCCTCAGGACCCCGTCGGATTGCTGTCTCTTCGCCTGGTTTCTAAACAGTGGAAGAAGGCTGTGGATTCCGTAATGGAATCTTCAAATGACGAGTTCAGCACCGAGCCGGTACAACATCGAGGAATGAATTCCATCTGGGAGATTAGGGAGAAGTATTACTTCTGGAATTCTGCAACGATTTCCAAATTTCTAAGCAAGTTTGAGGCCCATCCGGACAATCCATTGATTGGGAGTTCTGTCAAGTTCAGCTTCCGTTTGGACGTCATGGAAGAGATTAGAAGCAGAGAATTCGGCCAACCGGTTGTGCTTCTTATGAAAAGATTCGGGGTCCATATTAAGAAGCTGTGTATCACCGTGTACAGCATTGAGCACCGGAATTTGGACAACTTTCTCGAGCAATTCCGAAGCGTTGTGGAGTTGGCTACCAATCTGGAGGAATTGGCGATACGGTTTATTGGCTTGAAAACATTTGATTTTCGTCGTGACAACTGTATCCTAAAAAACCAGCCCCTGCCCATTGTGCCCAACTTGAAATCGTTTTTCTTCGATGGAGACGGGAAACCTGAATCAATGGTGGACTTGCAGAACATTCTTGTGCGACTCTGCTGCAACCCTGATAGTTTGAAGACAGCCGAGATGATCGGCGTTCCGATAGAGTTGACTACATTTCCTAATTTGGAAACAGCCTCTGTAGTAGTCACGCGCCCGGAGGAAGACGCCACCAACCTGATGAACTCAAACTGGCCCTTGGTCCGATTGATTGTGGATTCTGGCACTAATTGGGGTCGGGTTACTCCTGTGGATAGTGTGCTGAGACGGGTAGTACATTTCAAAGAAACATTAACCTCGCTTTGGATCCGCAAGTATGGAGCGTCGACAACGACCTTGGAAGTGAGCCCTGCCCTCCCACAGCTAGCATATCTAGCCATCCCACGACGATTAGTCAACTTTCAGTTTTTAGGAAATATGCCCAACTTGAAAACTCTTCGAATCTGTGAGGATGACGACAACGTCGGGCCTCTGCTCAACTTCATGGAAACCCAAGCGTCAGAATACAGGATATGGACGGGATTACCCACACTTGGCAAAGTTGAAGTGGCCAGAACGGCGCAGGACGGACTTGGTCCTCCCAAAACCATCTGCAAGGTTTATTATAGAGAGAAAATTGCGAGTTCCCTTCCCAGTTAGAAAATGAGTAATTTTTTGGGCACTGTACTTGTAATCAATTCTCTCATTTTAAAACCAAACTCATTTTAAATAGACTTGTTTTGAGGCAGAATATTTGCGGAATGTTTTCTCTATCAAATTGCTATGTAGCGATTATAAAAGTATTGTGTATTAATAAAATAAAATAATAATGCTCCCCTGTTTGTCAACATAAGCTTTCATTCCCTTGTGTTTTGAATAAAACTGAAAAATTGTCAACAAAAAATCATTGTTTCGTTTATGCTAGTTGTTTAAAGCAATACCATAACCACATTTTATTTTGTTCTCATGTCCTTCCATGTTCGTTCAGTCATATTCTTGCCGAAAATTATTTATAACTCTAGTCGAATGGTCATAAAAGCAAGGTAGGTCATTAGTTAAAACCTGGAGCACCTGAACAAGTCTGTACCTTTGACCTGTGACATTGCTTGCAAAAATTCTGCAAAGTCTTGTCTCTGGAAAGCAGTTTTCTTTACAAAAACTAAAACTCTTTCTCTTGACGCCCATGAACGAAGGCAATTTAGCTTGTGAGTTGGCGACAGGTAATAAATGACCGACTTAGCATATTTATATGCTCAAACCATTACTTTTCCTTTTATTTTTTTATTAGTCTTAAATTTGTGCCTTTGGTTTTTATACACATGTAAAATTATGATCCATAAGATCTGGATCAAGGTCTGGATAATGTCAATAGATGCAAATTGAGACCACACTTTATTTCAACTTGATCATCATCAACTAGCACGTCGTTTCACCTACAGTAAACTATTTACACCTCTTGCCATTTTGCATTATTACAATATACTCACAAACCATATCACATTTTTAACATGCTTGGATGGATCTGATAAAATTATATTTTAAGCATAAAAGTCCGGCTTGATCCTACTCGTACCTTTTTTATAATTTGATGATTTTCAAATGCTTGTCCTCCCATTTACTTTCCTGCTGAGGCTCATGATAAAAATGCTAAAAAATGACTTGATGATCTGGCTATGCAATTAGCGTGCAACCAAGTCAAGTTAATCTCTCAGCACATCATCACTGAAATGTGAATACGAGTTTGAACTGCGAGGAAATCAAATTTTAATTAAAAACAAGCCCATTCCATTCCACCGAAACTGCACGAGCATGAACTGATTGCATTGATTGTAGGTTGCATGTGTCAGCAAAAGGCAATATTAATAAATGACAGAATGAGCTGACATATCAAAAAATGCGGGTTTTCAAAATGATTTTTTTGGGGTTACTTTGGGAGTGGATATCTCGACAAAAAATTTTTATTTGGGAACGATCTAATTAGCAATCGAACCTTCATTTCATTCTCTTTCTGATGGTACATGACTTGTGTTCCAGCTTATTCCTGTGTGGGTTTAAGAGCATTCCTTCATGGACAGGAGCACTTTGATGATTCCCGTGATCCCGGAAGCAGATTCAGTGTGGCCAATGACACGTTTTCACGGAACCGAGAATCGACGGCTGTCTCTGAGTTGGACATTGATAGGCTTTCGCAATCGCAGCGATTTCAATTGGATCCCCGACTCGCGTTCCAGTCCCGTGGCAGTCTGGAGTGCTGTCTCCATATTACGGTTGCTTCACAATTGTCGGTATGTGTTCCGTGTTCCCAGGCAGTGGCTAAGCCTCTGTTGAGCGATTCGAGTGCCTCGAATTAGTCCCCACATCCTGTCCCCAGAGCTCAACGAATCCGACAATCTTTTCAAAACTAGTATTGCGACCCCTTCTGCCCGAGCAAAGCCGTTGGCGCTGGCATGAAATGTGGAACATCGATAGTCCGGTGACACCACTCCCTCCATCAATTTGTGGGTGAACGGGTTGAGGATCAAGTTGACCCTGAAAGCAAGGCACAGATTTTTGCCCTTTGTCTTAAACTCTAGACCGCTAATCCTACCGCGACGATGGAGTAGGCACCCACTTTCGGCGGAAATGGAGGGGCCAACGAGGCTCAGAAAGTGGGACAACCGGGCAGACTGGGTGACGATCGAGGATCTCATGTAGCTCTGCAAAAAGTCGTTCTCTGGGGTGAACCAGATTTGCTCCTTGAAGTCGTACTGCACTACAGGCATTTTGTTTTTGGTTTTTGGCAGGTTGAAGAGGCGCAGCAAGGCGAACGGATGGAGGCGTGGAGGAGCATGGAGAGGCAGTAATCGAGTTCCAGTTTCTTCACAGCGTGCCTGAGTTCAGGAACACTACTGCCGTCGGTGGCATTCTCGAGGAGGCTATCATGTCCAGCAAGTAATTGGTCTAATCGTAAGTGCTTTTAATGCTATGTTTAAATGGAGAGATAGGTAATAATATTTTGTGTGTGAAGAATCCTGGCAAAGGAGAATGTTAGAACAAAAGGCGATATGAATTTTCCCAACACGTCAAGCTACATCCAGGTTTGCTGGTGAGCAAAAAAAGTCTCTGAGTTAGCTTCAGGGCGTCGCGAATTTTATAAAATATATATTCCAAAACGTACTTTGTCCTCGGCTATCTTCTAAAGATGTGATTTTGCATCCACACTACACGACCGCAAATAACACACCATTTATCTTGTTTTGATGCTACCATTTTGTGATACCATTCTATATCATTAGTACAGAAGAGCAGAGGTGTATCTTGCACTTTTTTGAGTCATACAAATAAATATCACCTTAAGAACTCACATCTTTGGAAAATCCCATACACTGAGACATGAGCTACATGGAAAACGTTCTTTTCAGCCATTCCACAAATATCCCGTTTCACGTCAATACTCCAGCCAGAGAGTCGTATAACAATTGTCTACCCAGAAAAATATTGTACCACAAAAAATGAAACAAACTCGCGCTTCTTGTAGCCGCGTTAAAACTACATTTTAGGTACAAGTCTCATCAAAATCCCGAGTGGTCATTACTATTATTTTCTTTCCTTGGGCTACAGCTAGGGCAAGTTCAAGTACATTTTAAGCTCATCATTATCATGCTCATGGGTGTCTAAATTAATAACCATAATCCTCATGAAGAAGCTCGACCACAAATTATAGACTCTAGTGTAGCAAAAAACACGGGGTTTTCACGGTTATCAACACGTAAATCAAAAGGGAAAATCTTTATGAATGAATGATAAACATGTGAATGTAATTAGTGCACGTATTTATTATGATTTCCGACATTGCATATGAATAAAGCTTGAGTAAATTACTCCTTTTGTTCTCATCACAAGTCAAGAATCCCAAAATAAACAGCATATTTTTTATATGATATTATCACAATGTATAACTTTAATCGTAAACACATAATTATTATTCATCTACCAGTCGTTGAATGAGTACATGGCAAAACAGGCTGACAACTCCATAAAATCATCACGATAAATCTCGTTAGGGAGGTTGAAGTCGTTGTCTTCAAAATTCACCCCACGAACAAAGACCCGTCGTCCAGTTGCACATAACGAAGACCCATAATTTGCCCATACTTTATCAAATTTACCCTCAGGATACAGAATCAAAAAATTTACACGATAGTCTAACATCTGGTTATAGTAGTCCACCAATTCCAAACTGTTGCCACTGCCACGGATCAATAGGACTAGCCCTAAAATAAAAAAAGGGTTATGAAAAACAAAATTGGGATAAGAAACCAAAATAATTAATTGAAGAAACAAATCACATTTGAGCATTTTACCCTGGATTGTATTAGCCCTGCAATATAAAGCCAATTTGAGGGCTTTCCTCTGCGTTTCTTTAATTATCTGCAAGTCGTCTGGTGCATAACGTGAGGGTATAATAAATTCCAAATCTCGTTCGGTGACACAGCTTATTTCCAGGCATTTTTGATTTGGAACTGGAAAATAGTTTGGGTTTAGTTTATTTAAGGACCTTTCCAGCAAATCGACTTCCGAGTCGAGTAATAAGACGCGGTCTCCATCAGAAAATCGTCTTAAAAATAGCGTGTTATCCATGTGCTCAATGTTTGCAAGCACTGACTCGGGTGTATATCCAGGATCATCGCATTCTGCGCCATTTTCAATATACAGCCACAATTGGTAGATATAGGAGTCTAGGACTTCAGGGCTAATGAATACGCCGCAAATTGCATAGCTAAAATCAAAATTCCAGTTTTAAATTCCATTACAACTTTCAGCTAAAATTATGTCCATTAAAATTTTATGCTAGTATTTATGTGTTTGTGGGGCCACGGACGCAAGACCAAATCCAGAATCCCAAATTTTACATCCCAAAAGACTGGATCCAAAAATAAGCTTCTTTGACCAAAATCCCAAAAATATTTATTTTGTGAAAAATCGTCAAAATACAAAACATTCGTAATGATATCTAAAATTATATTTTTAAATCTCAGCGTGTTTTTGATGAACGTAGCCATATCACACACTAATAACTTTCCCCCCTATAACTGTCGAAAAATGCAATACTCATGCTACTAGCCATGATCACTTCACGGCATGCCAAGATAAAGCAGACTGATTGAGTTTCAGTCAACTGTAACTTCGGTTTTTGAACTGTACCTCTCCTTAAAAGGGAGTTTGTGTAAAATTTAAACAAGATATTCTAATGATTGTGAATTTGAAGCTTGTAAATATTTTTTGGGATTTTGGTAAAAAACATATTTGGGATTTCGTCCTTTGGAATGTAAAATTTGAGATTTTGTGTATTTGGGATTCTGGCGTCACCAGGCCGTGTTTACGTACCAAATTGAGTGCTGGCAATTGCACGTAAAAAGATTATAGGGCGCTAAACCAATCAGCGACTCCATTCTGTTGTAGGACTACTGGGGTTGCAGTGACGAGAGCGATTGTTAAATCCGCTGGAGTTTCTTCATAAAATTCCACGCAGACTCGTTCCGCGAGTCGTCTGAAATGGAATACAAGGGGTCGTTTTCCTTCTGTCTCAACGACCAGCGCGTAATGGTGATAGGTGTAAAACGGTACCGATTCTACATGTTCGCTAACAAAGTTTCAAAAATTAAATTAATTCTAACAAAAATGCTCCTCAAAAAAGGGATCTGATTTGGAAAGAATGAGCGAGAGAAGTTTTGGTACCTGTGCACACTATGCGGGATCTGGATCCATCGCATTTTAGTAGCTTCTTCAGCCATTTTCCTGTAATCTGCGAAAAGATTCTTCTGCTCAACGTTGGTCAGGTTGCCATGGAAATGTTTGTGCACATTCATTCTTGACAGTTCCTGTTTAAGGAAAGGATTTACTTCGTCATCGTTGGGGTTGCCATCAAAGTTAATATCGGCTAATTCCAATAGTTTGGACTGCATTCTTCTTTCATTAGCTTGCATGAAGTCTCTGAAAAGTGAAAGCACATCGCACAATCAGTTTAGAATGGCAGCCATAAGCAAATCACAAGATAATTCAATCAAAACAAATTTATACTCATTTCACATTGTTACTTACATTACATCTTGAAATTTCATCCTGCTTTCCGATTCCTTTCTTGTCCTGCGTTCCTTACCAAGCCCCTTACCTATTTATTGAAAAATCATTTATGCAGTCATTAGTTAAATATTAGCATTTACATATATATATTACTTGCATTTAACTTCTCCGGAGAATCTTGAAAAAGCTTGAAAGCTAGAAGTATGATGATGTGGGAGGAGCAAGTTCGGTTTGGCAAAGTGAATGAATAGAGGATGGAGATTTTACTCAAAGCAAATCTGGAGTGTGCTATAATGGATTTCAAAGTCCAACTTTGGAACCAAAGCATAATACTAGAATATATAACATGCAACAGGATGTCGGAGTTATCGGGCACCGATTCGAGGCTGAAGACATGAAGAGTTTTTCGGAGTAATTCCCCACTTTGATGAATAGGTCGTGGTGGCCAGGTGGACTAACAATATGCAGGAGCAACTGCCCCGAGTTCCGACGGAGGCTTTGGAGAAATTCGCAATCCACCAGATTGCGCACGCAGCGGACCTTTATCACGCTCAGATTAAATGTCAGCCTAAGCAGCAGCCGCACTTTATGGAGATTTTGGAGAGTCCTATCATGAAAACCGCGTGGGATGTTAAAATTCATGAGAGGTAGGTGACGACAAGAAGGACTGGACGAGTGTCGATCAAATAAAAGTTGAGATGACTACTGATCCCGAAGGCAGCAGCGACGACAAGGAGGATAATGGTTCACAACCTAAACGAAATTTGACGCTCCTCCCCATTTGGATTATGTTTGGGAAGCCCATTCCATACCATCGCCACATATTTAAAAAAAAAAAGGGACAAAATTCTCAACCCCTCCGACTACCACAGTCAAATCAGTGTACACAAAGTCATCCGCTGTCTCCATCATGGAAAACTCACATCCACAACTCATGGAAAAATATATTGCGACCGTGACTATTTGAATCAACATAGCAACTCACATCAAAACCAGAGTGAAGCAAATCAAATTTGAAATCTGCTGAAAGTAATCCACTTCACGCGAGCACCTCAATCAACACATGACAACTCCCACCGGCGAGAAGCCCTACAAATATACATTTTGTTGGCAGACATGATTTTGCTAAAAAAATATTCAGTTTAGATCAGCCCATTTTGACGCGCACCGGGAGACACTATAAAAAATGTGACATTTGTGGGAAGGACCATTCCGGTGCGGAGTCTTTAAGACATCATGTGAGGTTAGTTCATCAACAAAGCCTAGAAATCCCACTTTTCTGCATAACGTGTAATAAAAACAACTCCTTCGGCAAGAGAAACTTTAAAAACCCATGAAAGAACTCATATAGGAGAAAAGCCACTCGGATGTGAAATCTGTGGAAAATCATTCAGTGCAGAGGAAGTCACTCCAGCCAGGCGAGGCGCATAGAAGAGTACACATAGGTGAGAAACCGTTCAAATGCTTAGTTTGGGGAAAATCCTTACACGACGAGGTCAGTTGGGTTGGGTCGACACATGATTACTGCTCATGACGACAGTCCGCCGGTCCAGTGAGGTCCAATGAATGACAATATTGGCTTGTCAGCAACTACTATCTTTAGAATATATATAAATATAGGTATGCAAAAATATGAATGCGGGTAACTGTTTGACTGCACTCTCCACATAATTCATTTACTAGCCGCCGTTTGAAGTAATCCAATTTGCGTGATGCGTTTGTCGATTATGTACAAGTCGAATATTCTCCTTCCGAGTCCTACATTTCGAAACAAAAAGGGTAAACTGCATGACAAGAGTTTTCCACGGACGAAATTTCAGTGACATATTTTCCGCAAATCATATTCTCCAACGCATCTCTTCTCTTTTGCATTCATCTATCGACTGTAAAAATGATTAGACTCTGGGGTATGCACTTTAGGTTTTGTTAGATTAGGCAGAGGATATGCAAATGGTTGCTTCAAGTACTCCAAATGGACATATTATTACAATCATTTGTAAGGCTTTTCCCTCTCATTTGGAAGGCTTTTCCCTTCATTCGGAAGGCATTTCCCTTCATTCGGATGGCTTTTCCCTTTCATTTGGACGGCTTTTCCTTTCATTTGGAAGGCTTTTCCCTTCATTCGGAAACCGGGGATAAAACCTAGCCTAAAATTGTGCTGAACCTAACACCTTTATTATTAATTTGTTCCTTTAAAACAACAAGTTATCAGTTCAGTCAGCGATTCCGTCTGCCACGACTCTAGCAGTCGCATTTTTAAAGATTTTTGAAAAATATCCTGTATTACATTTGGTTGCAAATTGGCCATATCCTGTTCGTCATCTCTGTTTAAATTATTTATCCAATTATGAAGTTTCCCAAAACAAAAACAACAATCGGGTTTGACAATCCAACTTATACCCATACTGTAGGTTTGGAAGAGAGTATAAGGTGGAAAAATTTTAGTCTGGAATATTTCTTCGAACTTGGAAGTTTTCTTCATGGAATAAATTAATCCTGGAAAATCTGGAAATTGGGTGCGGCAAAATAGCCAGGGCATGGCATGGGCAAATACCTAGGAAATCTATTATGCAAAAGAGTATTTTTTTGCCTATTTATTTACACGAGCAATTTGTCAATCTCGAACTTATGGATTTATATACCAATGAAACATTTAGTGAGTCCACCAAATTATAACATTTTATCAAATTAGGATTTTAAATGGTAGTTCCGTTTATAAAATATATTAGGCTTTCTTGCAAATTAAAATCCAGTAAATATCTTGCACGTTTTTGCATGAATTGAAATATCTCATAGTTTCCCAAGAGCCTCTTGACGTGCCTGCTCAGACTCGAACTTTAAAAGTTGGTAATTAGGTTATTTCAAATTGGGAAGGGGCTATCAAATTCTGATTCATATTACACTCCACACTGTGTGATCAAATGAGGCAAACATATTTTTGGTGGAATTTGCAATTATGCAATTAACCAAAACGGAAACAAGTTACAATTTCGAAGATCCTAGAAATCCTGGCATGGTGTTGTTGTCTTCAATCAGCAGCTGTTGGGCTAATTTCAAAGTTGCGTAGGTATGTATTTCGAGGATCCTGGTATATTTTGTTTGAATGACCCTTATTCAACTGCCTTTTCACAGGCTTACAAGGAAGTGGTTACACTGGTTTCGGTGTCAGTCCCTTCGGACCAAACGAACTATGGATACAGTGTAGAGAGTAATAATATAGCTACGTGAATTACGCGTATGATATTCATTTTTTGCAAAATTCATAAAGACGAGCCACAGTGTCGTTTTAAAAAGTAGTTCATATTTTGACAAAACATGCATTGAAAATGACAAATTAGGCACAAGTTTATACGTAGAAGTCAAATCCAAAATTACTAAAAGTACCAAAATTTGAGTTTAAAAAGTTATAAGTAATTTCTTTGCTTGAAAATGAAGTTTCACAAAAAAATAAATTTAGATGGGGATTTTGAGCAAAAAACTATGCTAAATCCCATATTAACACGCACTCCAAACTTAAAATATTCAAAACTCATTTTTAATTTATGAGTTTTGCGAAAGAAGAACGAATATATATCATACTTGCAATCAGCGTATCTAGTTTACTACGTACATACCCATACGTCACTTAAGTCAAGGATGACTGCCACCTGAAACCATTTGTTCATTGTTAGTTTCGTCAGGCTGTGCAAATATATTTTGGCACATTGCATTGTGAGAGAGATTCTCATCATTCATCATTTATCCTATCATCACCTCATCTCATCCTGCTGACTACCATAATTTTCTCGAAACCCATATAAATAAGAAGCTCGTAGTCGGTGAATGATCCCTCCGTCTTCCTCCTCCGTCTGTAGTGACCTGTGTCAGATATTTTAACCTAAACCTGTAAACGATTGAAAGCAAGAGTGGACTAGTGCTAGTTGGCTATTTATTATGTATCCCATGTGTTTTTCCCTGTGTCCAAGAAGAATTCATTATGTGACATGAAGATGATGATGATGAATGATGACAACTTTCAATATCGCCCAAGTCTCCCCGTCGTGGCAATGATGATGACGATCAGGAGCGGGAAGGCGAAAATGCCACCTCTCCGAAAGGACTACTACCAAAACCTGAACCACCTGACTGAACCGTCGTCAGTTGAAGCACAAAATTTCACTGTAATGAGGAGGTCGATGACTGTAATAGCTCCTACTAGTCCCTAGCCCCTCCAGGCCCGAAAACAATATAAGCTCCGTGAAGATGGAAACATTCTAAAAAAGGAGGGGTACTGGAAATATTTGAAAATACGACAAACCATCCATTCCAAAAAAAAAATCCGTTTGCTTCCCTTCCAAGGTCTCCAAGGACTAGGTGGATTTGGAATAGGGTGCACCCACCAACATTGGTTGAGCTCCGATTGAAAAGTACATTGTGCAAATGGGAGACAAGGGAACGAGGAAGTGAGTTACCGTATAGCCACATGTGTTTGCCCATTCGGGTAAGAGGGTGATTGGCACGGGGGAAATGCTCATTTGGGGATTGGTATGAAGGAGAAGCCTGCCCTTAAGTCACATTAACTCTTACTTAATGATTGTTGATGACGCGTGGAAGCCAAAGCCATTCAAAGATTCAGTGAAAGAAGAATTAGGTGAATAAGTAACTTGCAGAAAAAGGTAGAATAGAAAGCATATTAGCAATTTATCATCAGTTCAAGTTATTTAAGTATAAGTATAAGTTATATTTTTATTATAAGAAAGAAATAAAGAAAGAAAGGACTTTATTTGAAAAACAGGACAGGAAAAAAGTTACAAGCTCAGTAGAGGACAGACACCACAAAGGTTTGCTTTGTCAAGAACAGGATTATAAGTTAACTGGTGTCAAAAACCAATTTATAATTTCATACCTTGTTTGAGCACCTGCTCAGCCCACATCTTCTCCTCAGTCCCTCCCTCCCTCCTCCGGGCATCCAAACCACCTTTCAAGAACTTATCCTTAGCCTGCCACATTCTCTTCATCCGATCCCGATTTGCAATAGCGATCTTGCGCTCTTCAGCCAAATGGGCTATCCGTCCAGTTTCAGAAGCCTCCCACTCACCCTTTTCCCGTTCCTTCTTGTTGGCGTTCTCCTGCCCAATCAGGGACATTTCCTCAACTCGCTTCGCACGCTCAACATG
>JAANSN010004771.1:0-14070 GCA_036850665.1 Dicranocentrus wangi | reverse complement strand
TCCTACATGTAAGCCCACAAGTAGGACGTGCTCATATGAAATTTTTAGGTCTATTCTAATTTCAAGCAAATGGTAGCCAATAAAAAATAATAATAAATCGTCAATGGACAGTATATGGACACTTAATGCAATGGACACGGCAAAAAACAATTTTCAGAAACATCTCATCTTGTGTCTACCGAAGCAACTTTTACATTAATCTAGAAGCAACAAGTTGACAAGCTGGGCAGTCACAAAGTCTTCCATGTTCAGAGGGGTCACCTTTTCGAAAAAGTTGCTTCCGCCAAAGTACACCCGAATCAAGGGACAGGACCTATGAAACCTGGCGTACCACCCGTCCCTCATCAAAACCTCATTTCGAACGATGCTCTCCTTCATCTTGCATGACTCCTGGTAGACATCCGCCAGCCATCCAAACGCCAGCACGATGACAAACGCACAAGTGCCCCCGATATAAAAGAAAACGAGGTTGTAGAGAAGTTGACAGCTGCCATCCTCACAATTCCCGTCTGCCACTTGACGAACTGCCTTGATGGAGTTGTACAACCCAACCGTTTCCATGATCATTATACAGCTCATGACAACCACCACAAGGTTCGAAACCGTGTCACGGAACGTGTTCACCATCAGTTGAAGCTCCCGATAGGCTAGAGTTTGCTTACGGAGTTTTTCTCGGATTCTGCTGCTCCCGTTACTCAATGTTGCCAGGTCCCTGTTGCACAAAATGTCAATTTGCATTCTCAAATTAATTTTTCTGAATTCCTTCTTGTACTGGACGGTACGTACCTTTGATACTGCGTCAAATAAAATCGGAAACATTTTCCAAACACGATGAAATAGGTCATGTTTCCGAACGCGAATCCTGCCACAGGAAGTTGCCAGTTCAGCCCTATTCCTAGCATGACAACTAGTTTAGCTCCAACCTCGTCCCAACTCCATGTGGGAGGCGACGCTAGTCCAATGACTCGCACTGGCTGCAAATCCAGTAGAACAAGTGCATTGGGAAACATGGGTTTATCATCATGATGATGCAGTACGTAAACGGAATGAAGATGAGCCCGACCAAGAGCCTCACCAGAACTCTGATCATCGCCGACTCGAATTTTCCAGCTTCTGCTTCAAAATCATGAAACTACACAGAATGTTCAACTTTTTCAAGCGCATTTTCTTTCAATTGCGGATTTACCATTTCGAACACGCCTTGCTTCATACTGGAGACAGGTGTTGAACAGCCCTACCACTTTGTTCTGATGCTTTCCACTCACGTAGCAGAAGGACCAGCAAACCACAAAAGAGGAGAGGAACAACGCGGCATGGGTTTTGACCAGCATGGACGCCCGCCCCCAGACGTGTATCACTTGGGGAATGACCATCAGCTCGTAAATTGTGGCGAGGATTAACCGGACCCGGTACGTCTTCAGGCTCATGTCAGACTTGACCTCCAGTCGCCCGTCGACTTTGTTCCATTTGTATGGAATACACCAGTAAAAGTCTAAAATCCGAAGGGCCCGGACAAACTCTTGAAGCAATCCACTTGAAAGAAGCATTTCGTTGGAGAGTAGAAGGCTTTCCTCTGCAACCTACATTGCTACTGACCCGAGTATTTTTTGACATTGCAGTTCTAGTCAATGTCAACCTGCAGCTTAATTAGTTAGACTTGGAGCTATTTAGGTTCCAACATCGATAAACAGGGTTGCACCAGCTAATCAGATTTTTGTTGACGCTTGATTTACGTCAAGAACAAATGGCAAATGAAGGATTTACATAGAAGCTTTAACGAAATTGCGTAATGTAGGGGCACCATGTGGAGGCGTAATTTTAACCTGAATTAGTTTTACAAGGTATACACATGAAGAAACACGTAAAGATATTTGCATTCTTGGGAAATTGCGCTAATTAAAATGCCACGTGAGAATTGACGATAACTAAAACCCCTGCAGCATATTTATCAGGGTGTTTGAGCAGCATTAATTTTCAGTAGTAATCGAAAATGACATGACAATATGTTATTTTACGAAATATTATGCTAGTACTGCATGCTTGTCCCTGCCTTTTCACTGTATATGAACATCATTTATAAGCTAAATCATGCTTTGCTGAATTAATTATCAATCTTCCCTTCTTTGGCCGCATGATTGGCAATCAATCAATGAATTTTAATACGCAATGTTCGCTTAGATAACACATGCAATATATATTTTTGAAGGTCACGTTGATTATATTTACACATTTTGTTTTGTTTTATTTTGCTATCACTCATATTTTGCTGCTACGCGTGTACTGTATTCACAAAATAGTGCCGAAAATGTGAAAAAGACGCCTTGTGTGCACCTAAAAATAAACATATTTTGTAGAAACACAAAATGTGTTAAACACACAAGCATGATAATATTTTTTATTGGCTTCCACTCAATAGCAAAAATTGAACTGTGAGATCCACTGAAAAATCAACGCAGTTCAGGGGTGTCAGCTCCTCCAGGAAATTGCTCGAGCCGAGCTTTACCTTGATGAGGCAACAAGAGGCGTGATACATTGCGCGATATTTTTCTTCACTTTTGCTGACACATGGTCGAACTCTCATTTCCCTCAGAACCTTTTTTGACTCCACGTACACGCCCACCATTCCACCCAGCATGACCACCAGAGCAAACAAAGTGTCAAATCCAGAGAGGGAGAACAAGAGTGTCTCCCCCAAAGCATGGGCCTTCCCGACTTGCTTGATCAGTGCGGTAGAAGCCAGTGACATGGTCAGAATTGCCCCAACAGTCAGATTCGGAAGTAGAATCCCGGACTGGACTTCGTTGCAGAGGGAGCCCAGCAGTTGGACATGGCGATAAATTGGAGCAACGTCACGAAATGCGTGATACCTTTTAGACATCTTTCGGGAAAAGCTAAAAAGCAAAATCGAAAGGATTACAGCTTGAGGAAAGCTGCCTTAAACATATTTTTCTTAAATGTTTAATACGTTTCTACGTTCGGAGAAGGTCACGAAGTGTCAGTGTTCCAAGTACAAAAACCACGTCAAGAACAAAGGTACACACTTGAACGTTCAATGTCCAGAGCCAATGATTTGCTAAAAGTACCCCAGCTTTGAGCAGACATTCGATTGCAGGGGTTCCCCCAAGGTGTTCCTTGCATTTGCCGAGAAGCCAATATCCTGCCAAGGAGGGTTTGCAGGGGTCACTCCAATGAAATCCGTAGACACACAGGGGCAGAATGATGGTCGATATTGTGCACGATGTGACAAGCCAAACATTGAGTTTCTCAAGAAGGGTCCGTTTCCAAATGAACTTTTCCCCTTATAAAAGAAAATTATGTTATTCAAAGTACATTAGTTGCCTCCCTTCCGGTTCCGGTGTATCTCCTTACCTGAATTGTATCTGGAGTCAAATTGCAAAATGCCCGTTGACGAATAACACAATATCATCCGCCTTTTCGTGACATGTCCACATCATAATTGAGCCCATCGTATGAATTGCCAGAGTGTACGCAATCTGGAGTTTTGCCATTGGAGAAAATTCCATTTCTTGGGTAACTGCCACTTGCCCAAAGGTAATCAGAACGAGAAGAAGATGCACGTTGGAATAGAGTTTGGATCGAAGTAACCTCCGCCGGGGGACAACCTGCAGGGATTGACCGGACCATGTTATGCGGACACTGTTTGTAAGATCGGTCAGCTTACAGATTAGCCTCAACTTTGAAATATTTTCCGTCAGCATTGTTTACTACTCTTTGGTTTCTTAGGCTAGGAGTGGGAGGAAATCGGAAATCAGAGGACGAAATGGAAACTGTCAAATTGGCAATGCACGTAACTGTCTGGCTGTGTAGCAGTGGTAAAGACGCGTTATGCAATTCCCATTTTGAGACTACACAGTTGAGGTGGAGTTCTANAGGAGTGGGAGGAAATCGGAAATCAGAGGACTAAATGGAAACTGTCAAATTGGCAATGCACGTAACTGTCTGGCTGTGTAGCAGTGGTAAAGACGCGTTATGCAATTCCCATTTTGAGACTACACAGTTGAGGTGGAGTTCTACTTCAGAAAAGGCATACTTAAGAAAGGTTGGGGACTGGGGAAAGTTGGGAAGGGAAAGGTTGTGCGTCACAATAATGACTAAAAATAACTGCTGGGCATTCCATATCACAGCATACGTGTACATTATATTATGTGTTGACCTATTAAAAATATATAATGTAATGCTATCGCTTCATGCTCGGTGAAAGTCGACATTAAAATGCCTGGAGCTGTTATGGTAGCCATACTTCTCTAACATTAATTAATGGCTGCTATATCTTGAAATTAGTTAATACTTTTGGAAAGTACCTATGGAATTAACCACTTATTAAATTAAATCCAATACGACGACTGCAATAGTAGCACATAATGTAAGTATTTAAAAGTAGACAGTATTATGGCACTTTGGTTTTCATGAGTGGTCTCAGACGTTACTACAAATGCGATGCGCAGAATTAAATATTGTATCGAAACTAATTGTAAGAAGAATTGTGAACTGAGGTCTGAAAATACTATTTCAAAAGGTATTTTCACATATTTAAGAAATACTATCAGAATTGGACAATAGCAGAACAAATAAATCAAACAAACAAAGGATCAAAGATTTTGCACATAGTATTTTACCACAGAGTGGGAAACTATTAATTTTCATTTGGATTGGAAAACTGCGTTGCCTTTTTTCAGTGGGTGTTTCTCTTCTTCATCATATTATAAAATTGCAAAACTATAAAGGAGACACGACTAGTCAGAAAGCTGATATCGTGGCCATGGTGGGCTTTCACTTTAGCAAGTTCTTTGAAAGGAGGTTGGTTTGACGGCCCACAGAAAACTGACTAAACTGTCCGTATAATTTGATTTGTTTTTGTTTCAGAGGTATGAATGAGTGTTTATTTATTTAGAATTATGAGATAGGGAATCCCTAATAACCCTTCATGTTTGAGAGAAGAGAGGAGTCAACGCTTCATCGCATGGACGCTTCGCAGTCCTAGAAAATGAGCTTTACATTTCATGAAATAGGAAAGAATGGAATTTACCTTCGGATCAGGTGTCAAATGCTGTCAATTCACATGCTGCCAAGCCAATCATATATATATATATATAAAACATAATGCTATTCTATATTATGAAAATCCACTTGGCATATTGTCCATAGTCTATTCATTCGAAGAAGCTCAGGGATTTTTTGTCACCTCACTATTTGTTTTACATGGAAAATATGAACCGTGACACGAATTTCGTGAGCTTTCCCTTCATGTCACATTTCATTTTTGTCATTTTGGCTAGCACGGGCTCCGCTTAATTTGTTTGACCTGTGATCTAGTAGTAATCTGCTTTTGGAGGATAGTATTATGGGAAAGCTATCCCGCCCGCACGCAGATTGACAGATACATACTTACTACATGTCACGTCACAGACGAAGTGACAGACATTTATTGTCCCCGCCCATCCGTGATCACCTTTGACCTCATTGTCCTTTTGTGGTATGGTGTTTCTGTGCCAGAAATGGATTTGGGTTGGGCTAAATCTGTAATTCCCCTTATGCATTCATGAATGACATTTTGATTATGATGGTGTTATGATTACAGTTTTTTAAAGACATTCTTGTACATTTTCACCTATAGCTTGCATAAATAACCAACTCTACCTCGTATTTATACATGCCTTTCCAATGCGCATTTACGCATTCTATGAAAATCATGCCAAAAGTCAATATTGAATCTCTCTTCGGATTTAAGATGTCAGAATATTTAGATCAGATCAGATCAGACTCACACAACACAACAATCAGACAGGAGGCGATGGGACGAACATGTTTCGGGTTGCCGTACGGAGGGAGACCACATGATGATGACGCACGTGTTCATGATGTGTCATCATTCATGTGTACCTTACCTAGGTACATAGGTATGTGAAATGTGAACTGCTGCATGCTGCATTGTGAACGTGCATAATATGTGGTTCTCGTTGTCGATCATCAGCCCAGCAAGATAGATGCAAGACACAAGATATCCTTCGCATTTCGCGTCCTTCTTCCCCTTCCTACCTATCACCTTATCATCATCAGTTATATTTTTGTGATGATTATCTTATCTTAACGCCATTTTCAAAGGAACAAAACCTTATATTATCCTAACTCTTTTAAAACTAAAGGTTTTAATTAATGAGTTGTGAGTGAAAAATGACAGATCAAGTAGCCTATAATTTCCGGCCAGTAGTGCGGTGTAAAGTGTTTGTATATCAGCTGTTGCCGTGAAAGTGTTTTAAACCCACAGTTAAAAGTTTATTTGTGAAGCCTTGTGTTCAAAACAATAAAAAAATAATTAGTTACGCGGATATCTTAGAATACCTTCAACCTTTGGCATTTGACCTTGAATATCAGCAAAAAAACGAGACAAGAAACAAGTAAGACCCTTTTTTTATTAGTATTTATGTATTGGAAATATAAAGACAGGCAACAGGTGAAAGGTGACAGGATGAAGGTGTCAGTTGGGTTGTAAGTTTTTTACATTTACATGCTAAAGCATTAAAGCATATTTATTTATCAGAATTAAATCATATATTATAAATCGAGGATACATTTCAAATTATGTAGATTACATGTTCACATTTCTCTTTATTTTTTGTGTTGTATCTTGAAGTGGCGTCAATGCAGAAGAAATATGCAAAAGACCGTCGTGGTCACCATAAGCCAGAAGATGGACATGACGAGGGGAGAGATACCGCTAATAATAATAAGAAGCAACAACAGACACATGGACAACAACGCCAGGGACAGCCTGGACGGCTGACATCGTATGTTCGCTCTTTGAAATGGACCCCAATCCCAGTTAGCATTGGTTTTGCCCTTTTGGGGTATCAGCACTATCGACGGGTGGTTCGACGCACAACTGAGCAAGCAAATGTTTCTGGTGTTGGAGTTGGAGGTGTCAATTTGGCCACAGAATGGGAGGTCACTGTTATTTTTTATTATTAGGTTGTTTTTTGGAATGATGTATAGAATTGGAAAGGAAATATAATCATTAATTTACAAATTAAGAAAATAATTTTACTGGCCTCTCAGGTTACTTGCTATCGCATGCTACCCCTACGAGCATTTTCCAGGGCGTGGGGTTGGGTCCATAGTATCAACTTGCCAATTTGGGCACGGACACCTTTGTTTAGTTGGTAAGACCGTGAACTCGAGTCTATCTAGTACCATTTCATTTCATAGGAACTTTAGAACTTTAGAAACATTTACGGTTTAAGGTTTACTTTATTTAACGTGCTTAATGTACTTGCTTTGAAGACTTGTATTGTATTTTTGATAATAGGTATGCCTCCACCTTTAATTGTAACGTCCAGGAAGCTGAAGTGGAAGATTTACAGCATTACAGAAACTTGGGAGAATTTTTTCGTAGAGGATTGAAATCCGGTGTTCGTCCAATCTGCTATAATAGTTCAGTTGTAAGTGGAAGTGAAACTTCAGGAAAGATTGTGATTTGTATACTTTCAAAAAATGCTCATTGTTAGCTTGTGGATATTGTGATATTTCAATGTACAGGTTTCCCCTGCTGATGGAACTATTCTTCATTGTGGAAGGGTAGACGAGTGTGGAAATGTCGAGCAAGTCAAAGGAGTGTCATACTCATTACCAGCCTTCCTCGGACCGCAGACATGGATACATGGCGATAACAATAATAATGGAGAGGCTGTTGACAAACAACAATATTTTACGAGTTTATTAAAAAATAAGGACACTGCCTTGTTCCACTGCGTAATCTACCTAGCGCCAGGGGATTGTCATAAATTTCACTCCCCAGTTCAATGGAATGTTCAGTTCCGAAGACACTTTGCAGGTAAGTAGAAATTAAGGATGTTACTATTCTACTTATTGTGTTGTGACATAACAGATATTAAGAATTATGATAAGTGATATGTTGTCGTTCTGGTAGGTGAACTGCTAAGTGTTAATCCAGTAGTAGCAAGATGGATCGGTGGATTGTTTAGTTTAAATGAAAGAGTAGTGTACGTAGGAGAATGGGAACATGGTTTCTTCTCATATGCCGCAGTTGGGGCTACAAACGTTGGTTCCATAAGAGTTTATGAGGACAAGGTAAAGCAACACTAATACATGTTACATTAAAAATATTCATAACATATTTCAGAAGACATTTAATTATAAACATTAGTTTCCGATTGGTTTTATTGGTTAACAGGATTTATCAACCAACAGTTGGGATTTAAAGAAGAACACATTCACCGACAAGAAATTTTCTAGACCAATTACATTGGAGAAAGGGGATAGCTTCGGAGAGTTCAATTTAGGTTCAACCATAGTTTTGTTGTTTGAAGCACCAGCAGATTTTGAATTTACGGGTGTAACAGGATCAAAGATTAACTTGGGACAAAGTCTCTTTAAGTCAAAAGTAGTGCTAACATGACAGTCGCCTCCGCAAAGATCTTCGTCATGAACAAATCCATCGCTTTGTATCCGACACAAGAAGGCTCCCTCAAACTCTTCTTCCAAACTTGCGTCTCGTCTCATCAGTACGGCAAGTAGGCACACATCCAAATCTCCAACATTTATAAACTATCAATATTTTGTAATAAAATATTTAATATGATTTCGGATAACCGTGCCATGGTACGCGTCTGTTGTAATCCTTCGCCATCTCATTAATTAAAAATAAATATACAAAATATATAGTGAAAATAATTACCCGTTAGAAAAATGCAACTGTTAGTTAGCTCAAGCTTGCTGTATCCTTTCTCGCTCTGTACCAATGTGCTCGTTCTCAAATAAATTAATAGCAATATTTTTTACCTCATGACATCTTAGAAATTAAGCAAAAACCAAATCTATTCCGTACGATCACACCAAAAACGAAAGCCATGGCCATTATCCGTCTTTAATGTCTAACTAAAGCAGTTATTTTATTAAAACGGGAGTAGGCGATTGATCAGGGTCATGTGAAAGTCTAAGAAAAGACGTATGTATTGATCATAACAATTATTGCCGTTGCAGCGTTTAGCAAGCGAATGGAACACGAAATGCGATGCAAACGCAGGGGGAAATGTTCTTATTTAAGAATTTTTTAGTTATACTGGCAATCGTGCTACAAAAACACGCGTGTGACAAGTTGACTACCTTATGTATAATGTACTGAACAAAGCCATCCCCTTTATTAGCTCGCTGCGAAGCAAAGACGAGCTTATGATCTTGCCATGTCCGTCTGTCTGTCCGTCTGTCTGTCCGTCTGTCCGTCCGTAACGCTTATTTTTTCAAAACACTTTAAAGATTTTGTTATTGAACATTTGGGTTGGGTTGGTCTGTAAAGTCCATAGGGTAGGTTTATTTGTGTTAATTGGATGTTCCAAAGCTTTCGGAGTTGTGCTACATTTTTCCGCAAATAATTCATAGTCTCACTGCACTCACTGTCGGAATATACGAAAGGTAATAGGTAACAGTCTTCAGCTTGACTTGCTACAAAGAACTTGCCAATGATGTATGCTATCATTATAAAATTATTAAGTAAGTGCATTGGTCAAGCCTGTGGGTTGAGTTAGTCATGCATGTAGTAGCTCACCATGCTCTCGTTTCTTTTTTATCAACAAAGGATTGTCCAACAAATAAGCTTAAAATTAAACTTGCAAACTACTTAAACGTCTTGAAATGTGCATACTTTCACAAACTTCAAACAAAACGCTCTTGAAAGTTAGAGGCATAAAAATACGTGTGTTTGTGAAGGCACCTCGAGTGAGACGAGATGTTTACTTTCGTTTTTATCGTGTCTCTTACCTCGTCTGTTTGGCACCCTACTACTTTTACAAGAATTGACATTGGAGACCTTTGTTATCACAGTACAGGGAAAAGTCTTAAGGTAGGTATTTTCCCAAGGCTGGTACTATCAGGTTATCCGTATTTATTTCAAACTCAAAATCCTGGGACGTCAGACCTATTTTACCATAGACACACAGCGTACATCCAAGTTTCCAGTAGTTTTCCCATCTGTGAAGTCTATCCAGAGCTTCTGACAACTTGCAACAGCGTGTTATGTAGTCCCAGGATTTTGTTTTTGAAGTAAAATGCGGGTGACCTTATAATTAAGGCTACAAGTCTCCCTTAGCCACGGACCTTGACCTCATCCAGGACCGGACACGGCTCAAATGATCACACACGACACGACGACTCGGTATCGATAGTTACAGTATTAGCCTGGCTGCGGTGCAGAGGCGTGACTTGGTTGCCGTCGTTCCTAGTCGCCATTTTTGCCTAAGTATTCACGGAGCTCCTGAATGGTAAAATATTTGAAGCTACTTGAGAAGCGCAAGCGGTTGAAAAAACCGTCGTAGTCTGTTGGCCTGGTGGTAACTTTAATGGAGACCTTCAATGAGTGCTGAGCTGAACTACACTGCAATCAACTTAAAAGTCTGTCTGCTTTTGGGAGGAGGGGTAGTGGTTCAAAAACCGGCAGGAGTATGTGGGGTCTTAGGTGTGGGCCTGTATCTTGGATCTACCTGGTCGTGTTGCTGGTCCCAGTCGTGGTTCGACTTCCGAGTGTGAATGGTCTAACCACTGGACATTGCGCGGTGATCGGAGGTAGAACGGCTAACGTTGGCGGTGGAGGTCCTATTGACTGGGGGGTGGTGGAACCAAACGCAACACTCTACTATTCTCTGGGGGCAAAAATATTTGCAAGCAAGCACAGCCGGGCGATGAATGCGGGCGAAAGAGGCAAAACTTGGTTTAATGAAACAGTAGATCCGGTGTGTAATCACATTAGATTCCATTTTTTTACAACCGTTCCCGGTAGCTAACTATCCAACCGGACTCCAATATGATTTTCAAGGTTTTAAGAATTTCCGTTTTAATGCGAATGTACGATACTGATGTAGCACCCCGAGGACAATCATACTGGATGCATATACAAAGTGCATGAAGATACAGTAAATGTTACCGTTACCGTTTATATTTGCCCAGAGATGGACGGCCAGTTTGTGGAAATAAAGCTGTATGCCGTGCATGAAAAAAATGAGGGGAAGACACGCGTTCTTTCTGGGTGGCTTCACGTAGAAGTGGAACTACAGACCCCAAACGACGAAATCGAATGGATCTACCTGCAAATGCGGGACGAACATTTTAATGCTATTGGAGAGTTTGTCGGAGAGGAGGAGGACCAGTGTCCTCCCACCGTCCCTGGAAAGTTCCTTCAACACAACAAGTACCAAATCCTGCCTTGTACTGCTATCGGCCTTCGCGAACCTAAGGCATCATCCCATAACGTCACCAACTAAACTACCCAAATTAATTAGCACTAAATGTTTAGACTTTTAAAATAAATAATATTCAATTTGGTCAATTGTTTTCAGCTGGCCACCGCCTTGTTCATGTTAAAAGCGTCTGAGCTCCAAAACTCGGCGAATGCGAAGTATTTACCGAAGGAGGATCTAAAGACTGGTATCCATTTTACGTGGCGTTACTCCGAGTACTGGTGTAACAGACACTTCCGGATTCGTCCAGAGTACGAAACAATGACAATATTAATTATTACTAGCAAGCATCTAGCCAAACTTCTCTTGACGGCAATTAAAATTCTTTTCTCAGTTTATTTATGCTCACGACAATTCAGAAGGAGCGATACGAGGAATATAGAGATCCCCATGTGAAAAATTACCGGACCCTGCGTAAGGCAGCGGAGTACTGGTTACGTCCCGCCTGGTTTGGAGTGGCGGATATCAGAGTACCTTCCTCCACCTTGCAGTGCGACAAACCCGTCATTAACTTCAAAAATGGCGTGGTCGACACCTCCGTTGCACCTTGGCTAACCGACAAAACTGACGTCTACAAATGGTCTGAAGATTACTATCACAACTATTACAAAGTCAATGAAACTCTACGTAATTCTCCTTCTGCGATGTTCTCCTGTCGGACGGATTACACGGTCCACCAAACGATTCACAATAATTATCTCTATAACGTTCCTAAACAGGACTAGACTCTGTAAATCTAATGATCACCTGATTTTCAATACGCATAGACTCAAACTTTAACCTTCGGAGGGCGCTGCCTAAATCTTTCAGTGCAGGGTGCAAGCACCTTTAATCTTCAGGGATGCAATTTGGACGCAAGCTCTCGGGAATTCGCCGGACTCAACTTTACCCACTACGACGACTATCGGAATGAGCTCATCCATAACTAGGACTGGTCAGTGCAAGGTGGACTGCATCTACCCTAGCGTGACCGTCATTCGAAATATCAGCTCGTACCAACCCTATCCGGATGACTACGTGCCAGTAGGACCAACCATTTCAAACCTCTCAACCTCTACATCAAGCGTTACAAGATTCATTGTAAGTTTAGTCAGAGTCAGAGTTTCACTTTCTAATTACAAAAAGATTTCCACGATGAAACGGCAATGTGTATATAAATAAGGATTCTTCTTTATTGTGACAGCGCGGACGGCGATACCACGGGCTCGTGTCTGTGTTCGCGACCATGTTTTTCACTCCCGTGTCCATCTTCTCGGCCCGCTACTACAAGGAAACGTTTATGAACTACCAGGCCGGAGGACTCCACGTGTGGTTTATGGTACGCCTACGCCATAGCAATAATAAATACTCAAGTGGTCACTGAATCTGAATATAATGTGGTGCGTGTGTGCTAATCCTAACAGATGTTGTGTTACTTAATAGATTCACATTGGTGCCACCATTGGGGCACTGTTCATGTATCTGTCTTCCCTGAGCGCCCTCACGCAGAGCATTTCCAACTGGGGTCGTAGCATGACCGGTGCCGGACACTTGCATACTGGACTCGGGTGGCTATCCCACGTCATTTTCTTTCTGCTAACCACGCTGGGCGGATTCCGAATGGGAATGAGACGGGGCAATCGGATAATACGCATTGTATCCATGACCCTTCACTCCGTTTTCGGGATGTTCAATTACTTTGTCAACAGTACGGATCCAAAAGCATTCATTTATCCAAAAACCTTTTGCGTTTGTAGCAGTTTAGTTAAATCCTATAATTCATTTCTATATTTGGAATGCAGTTGGAATGATCATCAACTCGAGCATGATCCCTGCCTCCCCGTCTCTGAACCTGTGCAACGACATGGACGGCTTTCCGGAAGGAGTGTCCGCCGTTGCGATACTGGCAATCACGTGGTTGTGCATAGATGTCGCTTTCCACATCGTCCTAACGGTAATTCATGTTTCATTCAAATGCAATCCTCTTAATATCATATCCAAACACGTATTTTCCATTCTTCCTTCTTGGTACAAATAGAATGGAAACGGTTGTTTGTGTTGTTGTGTAGGCACTGCAACTCCTAATTGATAAGCGCGTCGGCGTCAAGCGGGGCTGGTACTGTCCGCTGATTCCATTCCTAGCCGCAAAGTCCCATGAAGACTTCACGGTAAATATATATTATGCGAACAGCTAACTATTCAACCACTACAGTTACAGTTTATATATCTCCATAGTCGGCGAGTCTAACATTTTGTTTGTGTCATTTTGGCCATCACAGGGTAAAGCAATGAGGAGCATTTTGTTTATAGTTTATGTCTGCTTCTCCTTTGGATTCGCAGTGAGCACGCTCGGAGTGCTGGCAGCCAACACCGTGGACGAGCATTGTAAATTCGGACCAATGAGTTGTAACGCCACGCTGTTCCCATTCGGTTGCTCCGAGTTGGCCAAGAAGTTTAGCGAACTCGTTGTACAGGAGGCGGATGGACCTTGAATTAATTTTTATGTATTACTAAACACTTAGAATTCTCTGTAAACTGTAAAAACAAGTAGCTAATGTGGCTAATACTAGATATATTTATAACTGTATATGTCTATACTTACTTGCCTTACTAGCAGATGTATATTTTGTTGTTCTGAAATAAAAACTGGCAAAATGGTTTCTTAAAACCAATTGTTGTTGGCATACAGCTGTCCCGAATCATTGCGCGTATCATAGCATAGTTAAAAGATTTCATGGGTGGTAGTGGTGTTGGTAATTTGAGATTGTGGAGGTAGTGGTGGTAGTCCAAGTTGCCGACAAAAACTCCATGCATTCCCCGGTGGCGT
>JAANSN010004770.1:0-14073 GCA_036850665.1 Dicranocentrus wangi | reverse complement strand
AATATTTTCCCTAAACACTGCTCTCATATCCGCTCTCTCTACATGCAACCTCACCACTCGATGTCCCTCCTTTCTCATATACCTTAGTATGGTATGCAGACAAGGGAGAATTTACTTTTTTTGTAGAACACGTACAGAAATCTTACACAAGGACGACAAGACTACACACTATACAGACATGAGTGCCCCCTCCTACTCGCAACTCCTACATTGTGTTTAGCGGAGAAGAGAAGAGCACCCTGACGGAAAAGGGATATTGAGGATGTTCACAAGTCGCGAAAATGAAAGAGAGCAACCTTTTTTCCCTTGTATCATCATTTCTCATTCAATTCTCCTCTCTGCCTGCTCTGCTGCAAGGATTGTGAAGAGAAAATATAGAGTGGAAGTGGAAGAGGTCTACACTACATCTAGCACATACGACAACCCACTAAATCTTTTTCTCAATGTTCACCTTATGTATCATCCATGCATATTTTTATTTTCTCTCTCTCGACGTGCGTACAGGATTTTTTTTTGTTCCCATCTCCAGATTTTCTCTGGAGCACCGCGGTAGCCATATCACAAAAATGCTAGGTGACTACTACTCCTCTTTAGTAGCTGAGAAGAAGGATGCGATCTCCCGCTCACATTCCCCTTTTCCGTTTGTTCGCGGTGGTGGTGAAAGGGAGTCGGGCAAAGGAAAAAAAAATATCGCGTGCCTTTTTTCTCATGAAATATACGATACAGAGAGAAGGGAAGACGGAAAGCCGAGAATAAAAATATCTATCATCCTCTAGGGTTCCGTGAATGCTCATATTGCCGCACTTGCATCCTTATTTCTTTTCTTTTACGGTGGGATCATGATGTATTGGTGTTGATGATGACGGTCCCACTCCACCGTAATAACCTCTTATACCCTCTCTTCCTTCCTTCCTATATATGATCTGTCAGCATATCTCCTACTCACCAGTTTTAGTTTCCTCTCTGTTTTTTTCATCTCCCATCTTCTGTGAAAAGGAAACACAAAAAGTCATAATATGGAAGTGTCATGGTGGGTTTATATAGGATTCATGCGTTTAAAAAAGAAGTTCACGTTCCTATCCCCTTTCATTCAACTTGAACACATCTTATCCTTCTCTCATCAAATCCAATCAATGTTTCATAACTGTCGTCACCTAACTCACATTATTCGTCCCGTATAAGTAAGCATCCCGATATTTTTTTCTTTCTATTCTGTAATCAAAAGCCAACATAAACTTTGAAGAAAATCCGTTTAGAAGTCTGTATTTATAATGCACAACACTACCCCATTTAGTTTGACACTTCTCCCACGAAAAAAAAATATGAAAGTTTTTTTTCTCTTTTTTTGTAACATGAAAGTCAAATAGGAAAGTGAAGAGTTAAGTGGTGTTCGTAACTCTCAAGAAAAAAAATGAGGAGTATCGAAGCAGATCAGTACAAGCTAAAGCTATAAATTGAGGTTGAAACTCGAACACTTGAAGCCTTAGTTTACTTTTTTTTTCTTGAGACAGTTGGCTTTCCCTACACACACATTAACGCTAAGTTTTTTCCTAGCATGTTTAGTCTGGAATTGAAGTGGAGTTTTTTTAGGTTTTGGGTTATGTGTTCCAGTCAACTTGGACGAGGCATTGATTCAACAAATGTGTGATGTAGCATGACAATGTGCCAAGGAGCATTTTCTTCAACAAAAAAAACCAAAGCGGAAAGGTGAAGATATACAAACACGGAAAGTTGACAACATCATATGCCCACGGACTCGATCCTTTACCAACGCGACCTCACTTTCCCCCAGTGCTTCTTACTTTTTTCCCTTTCCTATGATAACCTGTGTGCGTATACCATATTCATGGGAGTCTTTGAGAAATTTTCGTACAAAGCTTTTCCCTCCGCTGCTGCCGATTTTCCCTTTCTCCAAAAATATCATGACCCATGCGATGTTGAGCTCTTTTGGGTGAAACTCGACATCTGAGGGAAACTCACCGCCTTCATCATCATCATCATCATCATCATCATGATCATCGTCATTTTTTGCTTGCCCTCTTTCTACCTTTGGGCTGTTCGATTTTCAATTTCTTTTCCCTTGCCTTTATTCCCTGCTTTGCTCCCTTCAGAAGATTTAGCGTTCGGAGGTACCTCCGCCGCCACTCTCTCATTTTATGAATGCAGATAGGTGCATTCCTTATAGAGCTAAAAATGGTCTATCAATACTATATCAATATCGTAAAAAGTGAGCTTATATAATCAAAAGGGGAAGAGTAGATTTTTTATTGGTTCCACTGAATAAAGGTAAAAAAAGTGGGGAGTGGGAAAACTGATGATGTATGAAAGACGGGGAACGACTCTCCTCAAGAGGTTCTCTCATTGAAGACACCAGCAACCTTATTTTTACCTTATAGTATATCCTTGTAGATTCATGAATTCGTGGTAAAACTCGATTTGCGTGCTGGCACCAGAGAGCCAACAAAATGATGATGCTCTTCTTCGTCCCTCATCTTCTTCAAAAAGCTGTGTATTACTAGTATTACTACACTCCCGTAAATACCTTTTCGCTCGTGCTCTTTTTACACTGCGTCATCTCACCACTTCTTTTAAGGTTTTATAGCGTTGTTTTTCTTGCTCTCATCTCGTGATGGGAACTCGTTATTAGACCGGTGTCTACTTTTATTCCTTCTTAAATGGATTGCATACGCGGAGATCAAGTATTCAATTCATTTTCCCCTAGTTTGCATAACATTATTATTTGAGCACACATTAAAACAAGGTTTTCGGCTCGACTCAAAATCTTATTTGCGTTGTAAAGCACTCCAAAACTTCTCCCCATTTAAAAAGACCCATTCATCCTGGAAAAGGGGAATATAACAGGTCTTGCGAAAAAAATCATCCTTTTGGAGAGGGTTTTCCGCGAAAGTGAAATTTTCTCAAGTTCCATTCTCCCCGAGAGCCAGTGCCAGTGCCGCACTATTGGGTTGGGGCTTCTCTGTATTCTTCGCAATAATTGCACTGCACTGATTCTCCATCGCGTCAAAGGAGGAAAAAACCGCAAACTTGACAGAAAAGATTTAATACCCTTAAACCATATCATTACACCAGCTTCTGAGCAGCTCCGCCGAGGAGGAGAGAGGACAAAAAACATGGCTTTATTTGGTCGTTCGTACAAGGGAAGGGATATGCCGTGCGGGAGGGATATGGAATGGAGTGATGCTGTCTTTCACAAAATTGAGTCTCCCCCAGTTTCCCTCGGAAGTCAAGATCAACAAATTATTTTAAGTCGTTTTTCTCCCTTTCACGGGAAGATTGTTGATAACGTCAGAGCGGCAAGACATTTCCCATCTGGTGTGCTAGTTCCAATGAATCAGTGGGTAACACCATATTATTTGCTCGCTTCTTCCCTCTAATAATATTATGTTTGCAATATTAGAGCCGTCGTGTGATGCGAGAGGAGATAGGAGGGTGCCCAGTATATTACACTTTTCACTTGAGTTGGTGTGTGTGGTAGCATGCGGCAAACTGCAGCTCTCTATTTGAACCTGGCTCACTACTCCACATGTGACGGTAAATGAAAATGTACGGAAGTTATTACAGCGGAAGGAGGTATCCATGTAGTGCTAACAAATTTTACAAGTCCTTTTCCTCACGTTCCCGTTCACATCCACTGGCGAAAGTTACCTGAAGAAAACCACACGAGCCTGTATGGATGTGGATTGAGAACCGTCTTGGAAATTTATATATTCGTGTGGTAAAAAAGAGATTATGCAATCACAAAGACGTGTCTTCTCAACCGTTCCAATTCCGACGGACTCAGCTATTCAGGAAAATTTCACCGTGTGTGCTACATATTTAACCAGGGCTCATTTTCCAACTGGGATATAACACGTTATAAAAAAACTCCTGTGAAAAGCCCATTTTCCTTGGATTTTCCATTGGATTGAAAAAAGGAGGAAAAAGTAATGTACTTTTTTCTTTATAGAATAATATCGTGTTTTTTCTATGTGCCACCCGCGGTGGTCACGGAACGACATGGGTCTATTGAAATTTTTTGACATGTGTAATTTCCACTTCACTACGTTGAAGGAGAAAGCACGCGGGATAACTTTCAAATGAGGCTCAAGCTGAACAAAAAAAAGAAGAAAATCCAATGTGCAGCCCGTTTCGTACTGGAAGGAGTAGAGTAGTGAACGTTTAATTACATTAGAATATATCTATCCTTTTAAGAGAGAAGAGTCGTGACCATAATGCATTATAGAGTAGGAGCATCAAGTCGTCGACACAGATAATCCGCTTAGATTCCGCTTTTTTTTCTCCAAATCTCAAAGGATGCTTCGTTTTTTCCTTTATCCACTTAGAATACAGTCATGCATAACAAATTTCAGGGGAACTGACTTGCAGATTTTACACGGTGGCTGGTCATTTATCAAAAAGGCTAAGCTCAATATGCGTAAAACCGAGAGATGCAATACACGCATGGGCTTCTTTCGAGAAAAAGGAGAAACCTCTTTCTTCATAGGGATGAAACAAGAAACAAGGAGAGGCTGTGTACTATTTTCTTTTTTCATATAAAATGCATAGGCATTTTCTGAGGATTTATTGTGAATGGAATTATTCACTAATTTTTTGAAATTACGTCATTCCATTCCCCCAAGATGGTCTAATACACCTTTTCTCCTCCGTTCTTTTACGAGAGTCTTGCATGTAAAACTTTAACACGCCTTAGGGACACGTAGTCCTCGTGTACACGAGGGTTTTTTAGGTTACCAGCAGCAGTTTTGTATCCTGGTGGCTCCTTGGAAAAAAATTAACCTACCTAATTCGCATTTCCAAGATGGTGTAGACACATCAGATAAAAAAACAAAATGTTTTCTTCCTTCCCATTTCATCTTCGAGAAAGATGCTAATCTCGGACGAAATCACGCTTGCAACTTTAAGCTTCTCCATTTGGTATTCATGACACTGATGTAATTAGATGTAAACAATGTGGCGCAAGCGGAATTCTTAAGGAGTTCGTTTCACTCGAGAAACTGGGCTACCTACCTCCTCAAAGTTGTAGGAGCATCCTAGAGGACGCATATAATACAACCACTATTTTTTTTAAATACGGAGGAAACACGCAATGGACAAAGGAGCAGCAGGAGGGAACAGAGGATTTCCAAGATTTTCTCTTTCTGCTAGACACACGGTTAAACAAAAGATAGTAGACAAGCGTAATAAGTAGACATCGACTGGAGGAGGAGGAGGGTACACTCTGAAAGCAGGGCGATGATGATGTTGATGACTACAATCTCGCCATTTTCCAGCGTTGGCTATCATATACCTATAGGGGTTCTACGCTATTTGTATTTATTTATTGCGACCAGGAAGCCAACCCGTTTCTATCAATGAGAAGAATGCAATACAAAAGAATCATTCCAAAAAAGTGGAGCACGTGTATCACCAGGATAGCTTTTTAGCTGTACACTTTTCCCCTACCCACCCATCCTCCTTTTATTAGTTTACCAGGTTTGCTTTAATTTCTCGTGATGATAACATGTCCAACTACCTTCATATATTCTGCTTTTCCAGTTTTACTATACCCGCTCGCTACCTGCCATGCTGACAGTTGGAAGCAGATTAGAGAATTAGAAATTCTACTTTCCGTCCGTTTCACCATGCCACAAAATCCGGGCTGGTTATGCCTTGGGAAATTCAAGTAGCATCTAGTCCGGCAACATTTGTTTGCACTCGTTAGGTATTGTCTCCAAAAGTTTTATTATGTATTGTGTCTGGAGTGTATTTTTCTTGCTTTCCACTGCTGATTCCATACTAAAATGATAGCAGCACAACCAGAAGGATGTATAATACACTTCATCATATAAGTATACATGGGTAATGCATTATTCTTTGAAAACAGGGCAACACCAACAACTCATCCATCCAGGTAAACACGTTGCACAAGAGCGACTAATGTTTTTCTAATTTCCTTATGAAAAAACTTTTCTGTCTTCACAAAATCAGTATTCTGGAAACGTGCCGTTCCGACCATAGAGCATTACTAGATTGGTCTTTGTGGACCCACTATATATTATACACACAATATACTTATTATACAATTTAATCCTGTACAATGGGATATGCTTCAAACAAAAAACCCCGATATCGTCATTTCATTTTACAGAGGCTGCATAATTCCTCATGAACCTCTCTACCCAGTGTGTATCCTTTCAACAAACAAACTTCCCTTTATCCTGAGGCGACGGCATAATGCAGACAGTCGCACATAATGTATTAGACTAAAGCCAATATAATGATTTATTTTCTGCTGATTTACAAGCACGCATTTTAAAAAGCCTGGATAAATACAACACTACTGCCTGTGGAAAACGTGCTCCATCATGAAAGCAAACTGTTTCCGCAGTCAACTCACTCTTTCTCTCTGAGAGAGAGAGAATTTTATAGGTCGGTAAAAAAGGAGGATGTATACTCAAATGGAAAATGATGTGCAGGTAAAGAACGGTTCTTTTCAACTAGTGACAAGTATTTATTCAATCAATGCAATGCCCCCGTAGCACTCTGCTCATCCGGTTTGGCCGACGAAGAAGCTACATTTAAAAGTTTTACATTTCGGAAGTAGATCCCCCTATTTCAATTACAGGGTGACGGCGGTGGCGGTTGAGTGGTGCGCTGCGTATGCGTGGGATATTGTATTAAATTATCTCACTTGGCTTTCGTCTCTTTGAAGAATTTATTCCCCTAAAAAAATCCGAGAGTGCTCCTTGCATAATGTATCCTATGCACAGGATGATAATGACTAAATAATCAACCATTTTACTTTAAAATGTTTAAAAAAGTGAATCAGCGGCTTGTTTAAGCTGGATCTTAATTCAAATACAAAAAATGCCGAGGGGAAGCGGGCGTCATTTTTTAATAGTTAATTCAGGAAGGATTTATGCAAGGAGTTATCCCTTTTGGAATTGAATATTCCGTGAACAACCAGCAGCAGTAGACAAGACAGACAAGCATGAACTTTGCTCTATTCTTCCCACGAAGTTTTATAATATATAATATTTGCATCTGCCAGTGAAAGTTTTTTCCTAGTTCAATTATCAGTGTCGGTAGGTGTCTACGAGTAAAGTGGAAATCAGTGGGATTTTTGAGACATACATTCTTGTAGAAATATCATGAAAGGAGATGGATACACGTAAAAAATACGATGCATTACGATAAATATTTTGACTAGGGTGAGGTGTGTGTGGGATGGGGGCATGATACAAAGTCAAAGTTTTATTTTTTCACTGACAACTACTAATGGTCTTTTAGAGGTAGGTAGAGAGTAGAGGAGATACAAAAATGGTAATATTATTGTATGGTTATGTATACACTAACAATGCGGGCATATCAACCAACCCCACGCATAAAATCAATACAAGAAATCCTGCAGTTGTTGTATATATAGCCCGTATATAACAATGAATCTGCAGGTTTTAGTAGAATATTCTTATCGATCCATCAGTCAAATTGGAAGAATACAAATAGAAAGGCATCTTTTAATCTTTTTTGGTATCCTTTTGGAATCCAGCCTACACACACACTTTTCTATAGGAGCATGGTCCGCATCGCGTATCGTGTGCGAAGCAAAAGAGGTTTTATCATGTCGAGGAATTTGAATTTATGGTTGGTTCGTGCCCACAGATTGGACTCGTTGTTCGTTCCCCAATTATAATTAGTAATAACAAACCAAAATTTTTGCTTGTGTAAACAAAGTATGGATGGAGTCCCAAAAAATATACGGCCTGGAGCCGTTTTCGGATATTCTGAAGCCGTAATTATGGTGGGATGAGGAGGTTGCTGGAGTACGGTATTGACAGTAAATCAAGTTGAAATCGGGGAAGCAGTTGATTGCGCTAATCATCTGATGCTACTTACCATTCAATTATATTTTTTTGAGGACAAACGAAATATGACATGGGCTAGCCACATTGGTTGTGAAAATGGATAATCCCCAAGTTGAATGGCACAAGCACTACTACTGGCTGATATATAAAGTCAGGCGAGAAACTTGAGATGGATGGGATGACGCACCGGGTAAAGCAAGCCCGTGCATATGCACATTCCAAAACTGTGTTGATCAAATAACACGAGCAGTTAATATATGTGTAACCAAAGTCTTGGTAAATGCCTCAACCGCATCATTATTTATCGGTAGGATGATTTGATGATGATGATGATGAAGGAAGATAATGGATAAATAGAGGTTTGGAAAAATACTGACGATGAGTGAGTGAGTGAGCGACGGTTTAATTATCGTATCAAAGGAATACCTGAACGCATAATGTGGATAATATGCACTTGAGTAACGTAAATAATAATGAAAGTCTTGATTAGTATGTCATTTATATGGCATGTGGGACAAAGATCAAGGATATTGACATTCATATACTATTTGACTAAAATGCTCCTACTCGTCGAATCCCCCTCTTTCGACATAATTATCTGCTGTCTCAACAGATAAGATCAGTGCAATGTGCAGAACTGGGAAATGGAGCAAAATATTATACATTAGGATAGGAATCCACATTTCCTTACATAATCCCCACGATACGCTGCTGACTAATCTGGGACAGGATGACGGGTGACAATATCATATGATTAATAAGCATCACCCAGAAAGACTCGTCTCGTCTCCCATTACTAAAACTTTTCACCATGCATCCCTGCCTCCGCTTATTTACGGAATTAAGCGGGTCCCCAAATGTACATGATTTAATACACGAGGAAACCAACCCGTCCGTCAGTTATCCTTTCCCAAGCGCGTGAAGACTTTTGGAAGGGAAATTTTGCATGAAATAATATTAATATATTAGTTGATGCGACGGGAGCACCGGGAGCACGTCCCATGCGCTTCCCGACATCACACGCTCAGTTTTGGGTTGGATGAGGATGTTGAAGAATGCATAAGTCGATTTGTAGTAGCATCAATAAACAGAGAAGAGGAGAGAGGAGAGATCTAAAGGTTTGAGTTTGGAGTGGCTAAAGTAATGCTAACAAGACGGAAGGAAAAAGGAGAAAGCGTTCGAACCAGCTGTCTCCCATCATCTGCTGTGCCAAGAAACATGAATAACCCATAATTTCCCATCTTTGAAATGTCAAGCCTTCCCCGTGGCGTCTGTCCGCTTTGTCATTTTTTTTAAGTTTTGAGGGGGAACGACTACATCTGAATAAAAAAAATCGGAATTCTCAGGAGAATATCATTGTCGTTACGAGTTGACTTATGGTATAAAAGACGTAAGGCCCAGATTGCGTTTGTTTTTCTACAAGGAATGATATATCCTGGCGGCACATTGGGGATGAATGATTTGACACAGTCTTGGAAGCAAATGAATTTGCGGATTTAGCCCCGTTAGATGCAATTACGTTGAAGTTCGTTTGAAATATTAGTCAGTAGCAATTATGAAAGGTAAATTAATTATGGAGGATGGGAGTATGGTATAATATGAAATGTGGCATTGTTATTAAAACTTGTTTATTTTCCGTGGCTGCAGTCAAACGTGTGGTCGTATGCGTACTGCGTACTCTACCTATAATTACCACCTGACATTGGAAACATTACGCTGCGCTGAAAGGATAGCGGATGTACACAATGCGTTATCACGTCGAGCTTTGTTTGCTCTCGTACTTGAAAAAAGTGGAGCTAGGAGCTATTAATAGTGACATGTGTGTGACGGGTAATTGGTTATATAAAGTTGATTGTGAGTACTACCCGTTTCGTTTGGTATATAGTGGCTTTGTGGTCAGCAAACCCAATTTACGTACGGACCTAGTGTGGTGCGTATGACCACGTTGAGGCATGCACAGCCACAAAGCGTTAAGTTTCCGCATACGTATTTCCGTAGAGCAAGAGCACACTGCGAAGTCGGAATGTCACATGGAACAACATACTTTAACCTATGCGAACGCCAGTTTTAATTTGATATATATAACTATTACTGTACTATACATCATAAACAAAAATACCTTATAAATGATGAAGGGTAAAGTGTTGTAAGTAATCCACTTCAATATTTAAGAAAGTTTAATACTCTCCTCAAAGGGCTGCTCTAGATGATGTAATAACTGGATAGTCTCCATTGTTAAAATGTGTATCATTAATTGAAATTGAGTATTTCAATTGGCAAGAATTAATTTAGTGTGAGTCCACTCCACAAATGACGTTTGTCTGGTCCTACACTGGTCTGTATGGCCACTGCAACAAAACGCATGTAGGTATTCTTCCACGAACCAATAAATAACGAGCTTTCAACCCGCAATCAAAACTTGAAGTCATGTGGAAGACTCAATCCTATTAAGTTACTCCTTAACCAGGCTTTCCACACTTAGTTAAACCAACCTGTCATCACTCACTGACTGAACACTTTTTGTCCAGCTAAAGACCACTCACTTTTTGTGAACACGTAAAATAAAATAAAAGCTAGCGTGCCAAGATTGCTAAACAATGGCAGGTTTCCTATAAAAACCATTTCACTTACACTGCCCCAGTGAGGAGTATTCCAGGAACGAGTACGGAGAGAAGACACGACGCATCGATTGCGACCTCATGAATATGTGCTTTCTTGTGAGTAGCAGCGTAGTAATGACTGGAAGTGGAAGTATGCGAGGAGGAAATGTCAAACATCATGTTCCCAATTACTTGCTCAATATGCATGGGATCGTAAACTAGGCAAGCATTACTCCACCAATATTTTTTTATTCCTTTGCGAAAAAAAGAGACTCTCACTTATTCTACGTGATACTTTTGCAACAGTAGTTTCCTAAAATAGTATGCTCCTTTGATTTTCCCTTTTTTATACTCGTCGTGTGCTAAAAGTTAATCGCAAATTCTCACAGCAAACATGACACTCAAATATTTACCAAAGCACTATTCCACAAGAATAATTCGGGTGTCAAATGACACTCACTCACTCCAAGTTGGCCTTTAAACTGGCTAAAAGACTTTTTTTTTCTGGAGTACGTCAACACACACATCACATCACACAACTAAAAAGTTTCTTTTTTATGCTAATGGCCCTCTTCCCCAAAACGGGAACACATGTAGGTCTTTTGCTAAAAGCTGGATCATCAAAATGAAACAAGATGCTTATTAAGGTGACAGAGGATCACTTGCATAACTACATTACTCCACATGCACAATATAATACATAATGTATTACTAAATGATGTGCATGCAATATCTAGTTTGTACACACAAACAACAAGAAAAAACAATATTTTTTTATGTACGCTTATTTGATGATTGCTCAACAGCTAGACTCGTTGCTTCACACATTTCCTCCTTCTCTGGAACTTCTCTGTTTACGCAAAGGTAGTGAGTGTGCGGTGGTCTCCAGCATGGAAAGGTATCAACAACCACAGTGGCAAAGCGTGTAGTTGGGACGTAATGCAATAAGTAGGAAAAAGAGATGTCGAGAGAAGAAGAAAAAAAAACTGCTGGAACACAAAAAGCTTTGAAACGGAAACGACAACTTTATCTCCGTTAAACTGACTGGGCGAGAGTGTTCTCAAAGCGTGTTCAAAACTGAGGCTGAGTAGAGTGAGAACTATAAAAAGGGTCGTTTTATCGTGTTTCGCCCATTTCTATGTATGAGTCTTGCGTATGCACACAAGGAACGGAACGGTGGCATAAAGCAGTGGCAACTCATATACCACACGAGTAGGTATTTTTTCTTCTCCAACGTACGGACACATACGTGATGTATTTGCCAAGGTCCTATAATATGACTTTTTGATATATATGAAATGCAACCAGACAAACGGAACTGTAAACAGAGTTGAGTTATATATATTATGTGAATTATAACAGTCTGACATTATCCACTGCGTTTGTGGAAGCTGGGCGAAGTCAGTAGTATGCATATGCTCGTACTTTAGGCTTTTTAAATGCAATCCTCGATTTTCGTATCATTCATTTGTGGAGTCAGCAGCACTGTAACATATCTCGTTTTCGCTGAGAAATATATTTATGATAAAGTCTGGGGAAAGATGCACTGCATTATTGTACAGGAAGAAATACACAAACCTCATTCATTGGCACATGGAACAAAAAGCTAAACTGATAAACATAAAATGTTGCACACTGTGTGTGTATATCTCTGGATTCTAGTTGAGTATATTCCCCCGTTTACGTTTCTCAAATTATTGCTTTTTAAAGGTAAGCAGAGTACGACGGAAATCAATACTAACCTTTTCCATTCAACCAGTAGCGCCGCTGCACTGGGTTTAGTCATCTTAAGGTATTTATGTCAGTTAATCACAAATCTTGACGGGAACACGGATCTTTACATGGTATACTGTGTACCATTAGGCATAGGCATGTATGACACGGGGCACGTGTAAGAAAGCCGTTCCATGGTGGTACGATTTTATGCGTATGACGAACGAAAATGAATTGAGTACACTGGCTTTCCAAGAATGAATAGTTCACGTGTACGTGATTTTGTTCAGGTAAAACGTGAACCCATCAGACCCAGTTCAGCCATTTCTCCGCGGTATCTTTTGCCTTCTTGAACTTTTCCAGTCGATTAGTTCCATCAACCTGATTGTGTGTGTGATAATTAAACACACGTCATAGGTCAGAGTTCATGTTCACAGCGGATTGGGAAAATTTTGGACGAAGCGACTCAGTTCGCTCATTGCTCATGATGATCATGATATAAGGTAATAAATCCATGCACTCTCGTGCAGCCCATGTCTCAAGTGACTATGCATGCGCGCATACACACACTAATTTTGTATGCGGCTAATTCCTTATCCTCTAAGAAGGCAGATAAGGAAGGTCGCCGCATCCCAGGCCCCAGGACAATATCTCAGATGATCTGTCCCAGCAGATTAGTATAAACGGCTTGTTATGAACTCCCTTCTCGTGTCAGATAAACAGAACATGAAAGTGTATCGATTAAGCTGGGATTCGAAATCCTCAGTTAACAAACTGTACCCCCACCTACTCGGCAACAACATAAGCAATCCTTCAGTCCTTGCGGGAAAACTTTATTTTTGTAAAAAAGTTTGTCCAATTGAAAACTCCTCGAGAAGGGATAAACACTGTAGTGGAAATAAGTCCTTAGGTTTGTTTAAAATAATGATTTTTCCATGTTTCCCTATCTCTAATGAGCATCCCAATTTCACGTCAAGTAAAATTGGATGTAACAACAATTATGCTGGTATTTTATAAGCTGGAATGACTGGTTGGATACTTGTAGAAAGTGGAAATGTACCAACAGCACCAGCTAAACAAACCTAAAGAGAAAAGTACACATGCGTGGCATATAATCCTTTGGCCAAATCGTAGCTCCCTCTTCTAAGCAATCAAGGGAGAATTAAAAAGTCTAGACCAAAGCGCCTTAATGACACGACACACTCGTCAGTAACTTTACTACTCACTTTTGTTGATAATAATTATCCTTTGGTGTACCGCTACCCTCATGTCGTTAACATTTTTGAGCTCAAAAGTGGAGTACCCGGATTTTGAGAGAAGAGGAATAGTATATAATGACATTTAGCCTGATGATGATGGTCGACCCGCCCCAACTGAAACCCCACCAGGACCATCAGATGTTGAAATTCTATTCATTCCCATCCCGATGACGTAAAACCCTTTAGAATAAATCGAGCTATACTGGAGACTCATTTGGAAAACTCCGAAATAAAAAACTGACCGATACCAATTTTGATTACTTATTTTTATTAAGACGTCTGCTTTATCCTTGACCTATTTAAAACGAAACCCCACATAATACAGATTCCGTCTAAGCTCAAGACTTTGCACAATTATATATTTACAGTTACTTATTAGTGGAATATCGATCAGTAAAAATTACCCAAAAATTCATAAAAACAAATCTGGCGAAATCAGTTGGATTATATTGAAAAGGTTGGTTATTGGTTGCTTTGCATTTAAACGCCGGAACATTGGAATAAAAGGTTCAGTTACAAGCGTCTAAATAACAACATTAAAAGCAATTGTTGTTGAAGTTTCAATTTGATAATAAATAATTCATTGTGCACTTTTTACTTTCAAAAAAGGTTTTTAAAAACTCTCGTACGTCATTC
>JAANSN010004769.1:0-14074 GCA_036850665.1 Dicranocentrus wangi | reverse complement strand
CTCGTTGCAACCCTGATTGTGACCATTGTGATGGCCAATCTGTTGATCGGTATATTGGTCAACGATATTGCGGTACGGGTACAAACAAAGCAAGAAGAACGCATTTATTTTATTTTTTGCTGTATGCCACATGATTTGAAAGTGAATTGTCATATGCATGACATTATTATTAGCTATTTTGTATTAGTTTTGTTGTATTATTTTTTTTTGCAGGCATTGAAAAATCTGAGCCACTTGAGCACTATAGAAACTCAGCTGCGGGAGATTAATTTAATGGAAATATTTTGGCTGTCTGGCCCGTTAAGGAAAATAGTCCCTCGCGGCTGGTACAATGAGTATATTGTAGTTTTAGCTTCTGATGATGAGCAGGAGCCAAAATCTGCAACAACAATCAGCACTACTGATACAATTCGTAGTAGTAGTAGTAAAAAAATTAAAGAAACGTATTATCATCTTTGCCTTCTTCCACAAGAGGAAAATATTAGGGAAAGGCGGGATCCCTACGTGATCTCCCTTAATGACAAAAATATCCCAAAGGATATCAGGAAACTGCTTCGGGCTAAAGTGAAGGATCTTTACTTTTGAAATGAAATGATTATGATAGAGGATAGAAAATGAAGGAAATTGAAATTTGGCAATAATGTGTGTCTGATTGTGAGACTACTACTTCGTAAGGATCGTAGATATAATCCCGTCTAAGCTGATGCACGCCTGTCAGTGAGAAACCAGGTGTGGTATTTGATATATTTATTTTTATCATTCTACTTTTAATTAATTTTGGGAACCTTTTGTAATTAGTCGCGAACATTCAAATACATTTAAAGCTTAATAAATATATGTAGAAAATAAAGCTAGTTGAAACTAATTGTAGACAATATGATGCAATAAAAAATGCGACGAAATATGCGAAACGTATACTTATTTTTTGTTATCACTCATTTCTTCTTCCTCTGTTTTGTTCCATCTTTCTTTGTGCTTGACTCATTATTATTTGACCACAACAAACTTAAAGTAGCCACAGAGTTTGTGGCACTATACTTGGAATGTCTCGCTTATTTATTTATTTATCAATTTTCGTTTTTAGCTCGCATGTATATGACCATGTTATTCCGATAGCCCAGTTCTCCCAGTTTTTCGCCTTTTGCACGCTCTTGTGATGAAGTGAATACTATGGAGGAACGAGAAGGCGAAGGTCTCTTATCTCTGGGACACATCCGGCACTCGTCATCTCTCCCACTTACCCACTTGTCCACAGAGTCAAACTTTTTTCAATTGTCCATTTTAGTGTATTTTTTACACAGGCCAAAAGAGGGAAATTACATCTTAGGCGAGCGACACGACGACGACGGACAAAAGGCTAACAACGATTTACATGCCTTCTTTTCTTCTCCCAGGCGGGTCGATAAGCTAAAATAAAATATATTTTCTCGTTTTAAAATTAACAGCTCCGATGATGGAAGCCTCACCTATTAATATGCCTGATATCCATAAGGCTGCAAGAAAGGGCAAGGCTACGCTGCAGGGATACCTGATGGGGTCCATTACAGAGAAGGAAATTCGACAAGTGTATGAAAATGGTACAGTTCTTCACTACGCAGCAAGCATTGGTAATTCATCAGCAGTGTAATATTTTAAACTTTTTTTTCGCCAGTTCATTAAATCTCTAATGGCATTTTGCAATTTTTTTACGTGTGAAGAGAACAAGAAAAAAGCGACAGCCATGATGCAAATCATTCTGTGCTGCTCCATCATCAGAAAGTCTAGCAAGTTGTGTGAGGATCTGGTTAATATGGGAGCTTGTGACGACACGGGAGACACGGCTCTACACATTGCAGCGAAAAATTGTAATCGGGAGGCCGTCACATTTTTGCTGTTCAACGGGGCTGATATAAAATTGAAGTGAGTAATATTGAAAATGCAAGACGAATGCAATAAAAGAGAGAGCACGATTTGAACTATCTTATCATCAATGCAGAAACAAGCAAGGGGTTGAGCCAATAGAGCTAATGTACCAAAATGTCCCTGACGCAATTCTCCCCGTGTTTGACGCAGGCATCAAGCTAAAAAAGGATGTGAACGAGTTGACTTCAGCCGACGAGGATTTACAACTTGAGATTGATTTTGGGTAATAAATATTAATACGAAAATATTATTTGTAGTTTTATGGTTTTGGTGTGCTCTAATAAAATTCTAAGATTTCAAGTACGAACACGAACTACATTTTATTGGATTGAGCTACCTTTTTTTCGCTCAGAGTTTTTGCAGGTGTGTCACCACGGTCCTCCACTTTTTCGCTAAGGAATGAAACCAACTTGATACAACCCGCACTCAACTTGGACTCGGAAAATAAGTCGAGGATTTTGAGTCATCCTATTGTCGAATTATTCCTCCATTACAAATGGAACAAGATACGGGGCTTAATTTGGTTCTCAATCATATTTCACGTATGAATTGAATATTATCTCAAATATGTTGCAAACCGATGAAAAAGCAAAATATTTAAAAATTTGTTCATTTAAAAAAAAATTTAATTACTAATGGATAGGTAATATGGTCACTTTGCTGCTCTGGCTATTTCGTGATCCAATACCGAATTACCTGTCCGTATAATGTGACAAAATTATCAGAGGATGGAAGGGGTAAAAAAAAGATTTTGCATTTACGTTTCCTATTATTCTATTATACATTTAACGTGGTTTTCTTGCTTTTTGTTTGACTCACGACGACGATCAGTGCCATGTCGCCGTACGTATATTACGCTTGGGCTGGAAATCGCCATATTAGCCATGTGGCTAGTTTTAATAGCAAAAGAGATTTACGAATATTGTCAAAGTGGATGGATGAGGTATATTCGTCAAGGTGAAAACTGGGGTCAGCTCCTCTTAAAAATGTTTTCTGTAGCTCCTCTCGTGTTCCCCAAATTACCAGGATTTTATAAAGGCTTGAGTAAATGGGAATATCCCCTTGCTGCCGTAAGTGTTGTGGTGACGGGAAGTAACAAATTAGAAAAAAGTAAATAAATTAATAAAAAACTGTAAAACATTTTTTTAAAATTCTATTATTACAGTGCAGCAGTACTCTCGCATTTGCATTGGTACTGGCACAGGTACGAAAGCTGCCAGGAATCGGAATTTACATGAAAATGCTGGGCACGGTCGTAAAAAACTGCTTCTTCTTCATGACCGTGTACGGAATCCTTTTAGTTTCCTTTTGGAGCTCATTTGCCATCCTTCTCCCAGAGGTAACCTCAATCAGTATATCGTACTATGATCAAACAAGTTTTTGAAATTGAAATTAACGAGTAAATTTTTGATCCACATGATGAATTGTGTAGCGTGATGCATTCCAAGAATATGGATATGTCAAGATGAGCATGTTCCTGATTGGCGAAGTGAATTTTGACGAGCTTTTCTTTGGCGGCGGGGAGTTGGAGCTAAAAGTGCCGTTTTCCTTTTGGACGCAAACTCTGTTCCTGATTGTAACCCTCATTGTGTCAATTGTGTTGGCCAATCTACTAATCGGCATACTAGTCAACGATATCGCGGTAAAAAGTAAAACTATTCTATTATTACATATGTAATTACGTATTTTCATTTACTGCGCCGTTTTGAAGTATGGGATGTTTTTACAGGCACTGCAAAACATGAGCCACTTGAGCAATATAGAAACACAGCTGCGGGAAATTAATCTAATGGAGTCATTCTGGCTATCTGGACCCTTGCAAAAGGGAATTTCTGTGGATTGGTACAAAAGGAATATTATTGTTACATCTCAGGAGGAGCCAACAAAAAAACCATCTGGACCCTTTGAAAATACAAAAAATAATACTACTATTACCAATGCGAAGAGCAACGAAGATGATTCTGGAAGAAATCAAGAGGATACGCAGCAGGAAGCAAGAAGCACTAATAATATTAGTGGGTCTGGCGAAGAAATGAGAGAAACAAGTTTTTGCGTTGTCTCTGCGGAAGAGGAAGAAGAAGAAGAGGATCCTCCTTCTTGCGTGATTTCACTTAATGACAGCAAAATCCCAATAGAGATTCGGCGACGGCTTCGGGCCAAAGTAAAGGCTCTGTACTTTACAAATGAATGATAATATGACTTCCCCTTTGGATAAATGTACACAGACAGATACACCATAAATGATAATGTATTCCTTATTGGCGTGTGTTTCAGCTCATAATAAATTATTTCGTGGTATTTTAATAATAATTTTTATTCCAACAAAAGAATTACATTCAAACCAAAGTAATTTGGAAAGGATTTGCAATATTCAAATTTTATTAATTTTTGTTAACAGTGCATAATATGTGAATGTCAACCCTTTTAAACTTTATTTTTTGTCCGCCTTGACCATTCGGAACCTCATAATAGTCGTTCAAGGGGAATTTTCCCGTCAGCTCTATTACTCCAAGCCTATCCACTCTCCCAACATATACTTTCCTCCCGTCTGATTTACTCCCAAGACAAATTGGGGTAGCAGTTTCCAAAAAGCCCCCGTCCGACCTGAAGCGAACCCATTCTAATTTCTCAGAAGGATCTTCGGTGAGCACCTGCCAAGATTATATTACAAAAGTTAATTGTACATTTAAATTTTTACACCTCATAATTGAATTTCGGAGGGAAATTGTTCGTTGGCGTACCTCAAAGTTATTTTTGATTTCCGTGTATCCACCTGCATCCCTAAGTAGCAGCCCTTTCTCCTTTATGACTGGTCCAATCATGGCACTCCCTTGACCTGTCTTGTTGTCAATACCCGTCCTTCCAATGTACTGGGTTTGTCCTTCATAATATGCTCCTACCACGCGGAATGCGGTTAACTCGTCAATGTCAGCGGTGGACTCGATCTTAATCAGGTTTGGCGATTTGTGGGATTTTGGAAAATGCACTTGGCCACGACCATTGGGCATTTTGAAATCCGAGTTTGAAAATATCCTCACGCTTATTACATTAAATTGATTTGAGGTATGCCAGTTACAACTCCAAGTTGCAGCTGCCAAATGGATGGATAATATTGTATCAGATGTAAACCAGATGAGACTATCACAAAATAAAGTGTGTGTATTGAGCAGAGCCCAATTTACGATTACGTGTTTTAATGGAGCATCAACGTTAATTTGTAGCTTGTCAAGAGCATATTTTGCTTCTCCTTGTTTTTCTTCGTAAAATAACTCCTTGATTGAAATAAATGAAAGCACAATATTCATTCCCAGTTGCGTTGTAATCATGATCATCATCATGATGCTTAAATCTGCGTTCCCATTTATCAGCGAGAGCAAAAAAAAAACAGAAAGATCAAGGAGATCAGAGTGGATTAGTCACACGAAGGGAGAATATGATATTAAAAGTTGTATGAGGCCACACACAGCAGCTACACGGGATGCTCTGCTAATTCAGAGAATTGCTATAATTGTGCTTTAGTTGGTGGAAAATTGAGAATCTTATTGCTATTGAGAAACTGGATATTTGCTTCTGTAAAATAATATCCATGGGCAGAGAGGTCGAAGAGATACAAAAAAAGACTTAATATCATTTTATTTATACACGTAACAAACCAAGCAAGCTGCAGGAAATAATACATGTAGCAAATCAGAAATCAGTTCTCTGTCAGAACATGTTTGACTGCTTTTTTTAGCTGCACATTTTATGCTGCAGTGCCACTCTCCGTGTTGTGTTATGGTCATATTAGATTACGAAATAGCTGTAATCTCCATTTCATGAAATTCATCCATGAAACTTTTTTTTTATGATTTCTTGGACTTATCCTTTTAGTTGGAAAATTGTAGATGATTATAATCCTTTTTTTGTTTCCGTCCCCGAGCTGAAGCTGAGACAACATTTACAATTATTGAGGTAACTTTATCATTGAAATAAACTATATTGACTGAGTATCATGAACTAGTTTCATCACAAACTTGTTGAGCTTTTGATGTGCAACTAAATTTCTTGCTGGAAGTAGTAACTACTACTTAATTTGCAAGACCGTGCATTGAGACTACTCGTTAGACGGAACTCATTCAGTCGGCTTGTGAAATGCAAACTGCCAAACTGCCTTCTTCAAAACGGTGGGAACAGAAACGGAATAATTTTATTTGTAATGTTGCTTGTAAAAATTAAAACAACATAATACATATTAGTTGACGACGCTTAATTTTGGTAAATATAAGTAATTTTCTCCATGGCCGACACCGAGTCGGCATGCATTGCATAACCTCATCCCTTCTTTACGCCACAGAAACCACTCAAAACTCTTAACAAGTAATAATGTACATTGTGAAATTTGGGTTAAATGAATATATGCACCACACGCACCCAGCCTTTCACAACTCACTTCTCCTTTTTAGAGTCAAGATCCCTTTCTCTTTTTTTGTTGAAGCTAGTGAAGGCCAAAAACGGGAAAGGAGCTACACTACTCGGAATAATTTTCCTTCGCTATGAATGCACTATTTATCTACGTATCTGTGTATGCCTCTGTTTGAACCTCACTTTGTATCAATGATAATAAGACCCTCTGCTAAAGATTATCTCACCCTTCCCATGAATCCCGTTCCTCTTCAAAATATGTAAGTAGTTGGCGATGATGCCAAATGGGTTTTTTCCAGTGACACTACACTAAAAACATGCCAGAATTAAGTAGTAAAAAAATCACCAACAAGGGAGGAAATGGATCTACACTAATATTTGTTTTGTTATGAATGAAATCTCTACAGGTATGTATTTATGCCTTTGACTGAATGAACCTCACCTTGTAAGAGCAGCAAAAGAGCCCTTGACGTTGTTTTTAGCCTTCCCAATAATCCCCTTCCTTTTTTAAACTACATAGTAACTGGTGTGCTGATGATGCCAGTTGCCAGTCAGTACTTATCAGTACTACACCCATGGCCATGCCCATTCACAATAATATTATTATGATCCCTGCTTTTTTACCTTCCTTTGTGCAATCCTGACTCCGGCCGACCATGACATTCTTCTCACCCTCATCAAAAAAAAAATAAGATCCCTCTGTCCAGCCAGACATTAAATGATCAGGTCTCCATAAAAATATGCACCCACTAATGGCCAAAGTGATTGCAAAGACAGAGTATGGATATTATTGTAATCCGTACGAATTTAACATGAAATGGGAGGCTGCTGCAGGATCACGTCACGGTTGTCTTCAACCAAACATTTTTGAAGGATGCAAAAAAAAGAAACCTCTTCCGCACTAGCAAAAATAAATAAATAAATAAATAAACGTGCCAAGGAATGACCCTTTCTTCCAGTTTCATAAAAATGCTGAAAATGCATGTAGCTCGCATCTTTTGCTACCTTTATTTTTAAAAAAATGAAGAATGTATAAGAGGAAAAAATGAACAAAATGAGTTAAAACAAAATATGAAAAGGTAAATATTATTAATAATCTTAAAATTTAATTTCGGACAATCACATGAAAACTGACAGACAGATAGATAGTGTGAGATTACGAACACCATATTATTATTACCTGCAATTCTTAAAAAAATACTTAATATATAGCATGCTTACAAATTGAGAAATAAAACCACTTTTCCAAAAAAACTAGTAACAAACATGTCGCCGTGCAAAATTCCACGAGTCAAGTATTGCATTGAATTGAATAATTTTGTACAAAATCTAGTTGCGCTAGTTGGCAAACACTAAAATTGCATAATCAAAATTCTCCATTCTACTCTATATTTTCCTCCTAAACTCAGACTCATTTTCCCCTCTGGAAAGATAATGGAGTTGGGGGGTGTCGTCTCCACTACTCCGCATCCCACCATTCAGCGACACCTCCACTGTTCCCAATTTTGGGAGCACCTCCCAAATCCTTGTCCGAAGCACTTGGTATCCCACCCTTTCGCAAAATGAAGTGAACCCCGTCGTCTCATCCTTTCTGAATTCCACTCCAGCAAGATACTCCATGTCCAACCTAATCACTTCCAAATTGGACAGGTTCACAAAGGAGTCAAACGAGACGACTCTATTCGTTTCGAAATGTTGCAATCGTGGGAGGTCAACGCGAAACTGCCAAAGTTGCTTGGAAGCAGCAGCAGCAGCAGCGTAACTCCAGCAATCTCTTACGCAAAGATAGGTCAGCGTGTCCTTAAAGTGGCCAATTACGTCAAAGAGGTTGGGAAACTTGCCAGAGTCAGAGGACAAAACTAGCTTGGAAAGATGAGGCCAGGAGGCTTTTGCAAAATTGGAAAAGCCTGCCCTAGTATTCACCGCAATCCTCGCGCTTTCCAACTTTGGAAAGTTTAGCAACACGGGAGGGAGCCCGGTGCAGGACACATTCGTCAGAGAGTCGGGATGGGCGCACATCCGGAAAACCATGTTCTGCAGCTCCATGACGAACTTACGTTCTACAGCAGCATAATCCTGGGAAGAGTACTTGAAATGGAGGGATTTCAGTTTGCGAATAAGGGGCCCCGGCTCCTCCTCGCTTGGAGTGAAAGGGACCACTTGCCCGTAATTGTCATTATCTGCCACACCGTCGTCACCTAGATCCACGTCGAATTCCAACTCCTCCAGCCCCGGCACCAGCTCAATTACATTCCTGAGTCGATGCGCCAAGTTGTCGAAGCTGGACACGTGGGCAGTCAACTCGTTGATGCTCAGAACCCTCAGCCCGCTCCCAAACCTTTCCAGGAGTCGACGCACCCAGTCTTTGTATTCCATCATCTCCTCTTGGTCCTCATTAGGGAGGCCGTAGGCGAGCCCTGCGGCTCTTCCAATGAACGGATTTCTGGGATGGGTGTCAAACTTTTTCAGAAAGGAGCGAATTGTCTCGCCATTATGAAACCAGTGGATGGGGTGAGTCATTTTAGTTGTTTTGTAGGGTTGATTGAGCCGAAATGCTTCAACCTCTTTATCAAAAGCCTCCAGAGGGATCCGTCAAGGATAGACCGGAGCACAAGAGGGAAAATACCTAGCAAAAAATAAAATACAAAAGAAACACAGTTGATGATGATTTTCCAAATGACCAACAGCAGTTGTTAGTATGGTAGAAAAATAGAAATATTTTTTTTTACAGAATTTGTCGAGAATTTATGTATTTACCTTTGGAAACAAGACAGCAGCAGACTTCTTTTTCCCAACGATCTCTTCAAAGGAGGAGGAGGACGCCCGGTAGAGATGAACCCAATCTTGTGAATCCTTCACCCTGCCAAGAATTCCCACCCAGATCTACAATCACCAATTAAAAGTAATCAAATTAAATATTATTATTATCTTGTGTTTAAGTGGACATTTGTTTTTAATTTTTGCTAAATGTAAACGGACTTACCTCACGCGGAAAGACTTCAAAAGGTGCTTCGCCAGCAGGAAAGATTTGCCGAGCAATATATAAGGCTATGCTCCAGTTAAAAACAATACTTTTGGGGGAAAACTGTGAGGGTTGTTGATATGTGCACTCGGCGGAGTGGGTTTTCGGAATGAAGAGGAAAACAAATGTGTCATGGGTTCTTTTGACTTGTCTCCTTCATCATATTCGTGGGGTACTATAAAAATGGGTCAAAAGGGGTGTGTGCCTGCTTCTTGAAAGCATACCACACCACAGAAAGAAAACGACAAGAAACCACCAAAAAAATTTAACGTGTAAATGTATTGTACATTGCGAAATGGGGTTGGTGGATGAATGTAGGCACCACAGTGCCCAGAGCCCACTTTTTCTTTAGGGTCAAGTCCCCTTTCTCATTTGGTTGAACCTAGTGAGTGAAGGACGAAAAAGGGATGGGAGCGACACTACTACTCATAATAATTTTCCTTGGTTATGAATGAACTATTTATCTATCTGTGTAATATGCCTTTGTTGAGCCTCATACTTTATGTATGAATAAGATGCTCTCAAGTTTCTTCCACCCTTCCCATGAATCCTGTTGTTCCTTTTCAAAATAAGAGGTGATTGCTGATGCCTGCAGACAGTACACATATTCATAATATTATGATCGTGACTTTAAAACATATGCATTCCTTTCTCTGTGGGATCGCCGACTTGCCGACCCTGACAGTTTCACCCTCTTCTTGTCGCACATTGATTCATGAAGTCTGGCTCATTCCGTAGGCATAAACTAACCCTAATTTTGAACCTGATTTGGTGGAAATTCTTAAATTAATAGTTCCTTTTGTTTGTTTTTTTTGGATTGTTTTTGACAAAAATAGCCTCCATTCACGATTGTTAGAGTATAGCTCCGGCCCTGGGTTCTTCTTTGCCGTCAAGAAAGATGGGCTAAGTAAGGGTCTGCTGCTGCCTGCCTGCTTCAGTTGAAAATAATAAATTTTAAAATTGAGGAACAACTGAGGAGGATTGAGAGATTGAGTTGAGCACTCCCTCGGCGGAGTGATTTTTCTGAATCAGGAGAAATGAAAGGAGCTATACATACACTAGTATTTTTTTGTCGTAATGAATTAAATATCTATATATTAAGTATCTATGACATTTAGCCTCACTTTGTATGAGCAATAATCCCTTTCGTTTTAAAAATAGTTGGTGATGGTGATGATGCCAGACGGCTTTTACAAAATTATGATCGCGGCGTTTAATACTTTCCTTTTTTTGTGGAATCCGTACTCGTCGATTGTGACATTCTCGCCCTCAAACTCCCTCAGTCCAGTCTAGTCAAATACTATGTAATAGTAGTTCCCACACACACACATTCGTACATTCAGTCTGACTCACTCAATTATTGTACAAGCCACACACACTCCATTATTGACCCCGACTTGGTGGATAATAGGCTCCCTCATCATGAACTTTAATGAGCCACTTTACTTTTGCAATTCAGCAATTTCTGGATATATTCCAACTCGCCACCTTTATATTAGTGAAATTAAAACATGAGATGGGATGCATGCGGGGGGTTGACTTCAACCAAACATTTTTGAAGGATGCAAAGCAAACTCATCCTGTTCCCCACAAACAGAAATAATAAGCAAAAATGTACCCCAAGCGCCTATTCTCCCAGTTCATGCTGTTAGATGCAATGGAGTTATTTAGTTCCTTTTCCTCCTCATGCAAGTCACATACTTATTGCTACTTTTTGCAAAGTGAGGGCTGTACAAAAGAAAAATGAATTACCTACAAATAAAAATCTACAAAACTCTCAAATGTAAACACAAGCTATTATTATTATTATTAATATAATCTCAAAATTTAATTACGGACAATAACATGAAAACTCAAAAATAAGTAGTGTGAAATTATGAATATTACCTGAAATTGTAAAAATATATAATATGCTTCCAAATTGACAATTTATAAAATCAGTAGTTTCCCCCACACAATTTAACAAACATAATATTATGTCATTCCATGAATGATGTATTATTGAATTGAATCGAGAATGTTGTTGTTATTGTAGACAAAAAAAAATATAAAAAAATCTGCACAACATTTTCCCGCTTTTTACATCCTTTTCCAAACGTCACATTCCCCTCTGGCAAGTGAATGAATACGGGATTTTGGGCCCTCCTCCTGCACCTCTATTCTATTCAACTTTGGGAGCACCTCCCAAATCCTCGTGCGGAGCACATGAAATCCCACTCTTTCGCAAAATGCAGTCAGCGTGGCCCTACTTCCATATTTACCGTCCATCTCTAGTCTAATCACTTCCAAATTGGACAGATTAGCAAAGGAGCCAAACGAGACAAATCGATTAGTTGTGAAGTTTTTGAGGCGTGGCAGCTCAACACGAAACTCCCAACTTTGTTCGCACTCGTCCTCGTCGTCGTTCATCGTATCTCTAACGACCAGCGAAGTCAAAGTGTCCTTAACAGGAGCAGCAGCAGCAAGCTCAACAAGTTTGGGAAAGTAGTAGGAATAAGAAATCAAAGTTAGTTTGGAAAGGAGGGGCCATGAGGCTTTGGCAAAATTGGAAAAATCAGCCTCGTCTAACATTTTGAAACTTGCGCTTTCCAATTTTGGAAAATTTTTTAGCAAGAGCGGAGGAATGCTGCGACATGTCACCATTCTCAGAGAGTCAGGATTATTGGCGCACATTCGGAGTAGCATGCTTTGCATGTCCATCAGGAATCTCGTTGTCCAAGGATAAGAATAATCCGAAGAGGAGCTAAAATGGAGTGCTTTCAGATTGCGAATAATGGGCTCCTCCGCCTCACCTTGAGTGAAGGGGACCACATTGTCAGTGTCTCTCATGTGGATGTCATTCAGCTCAACTTCGACTGACAACTTCTCCAACCGAGGCGCCAGTTTCATGACGCTTTGAAGTCCATGTGCCGGATTGTGGAAGCTTGACGACGTGAGGTAGATGACGTCCTCGACGCTCAGCACCCTCAGCTCGCTCCCATACTTTTCCATGAGTTGACGCACCGCGTCGTTGTACTCCTCCATCTTCCTGCGAGAATAGCACCTGGTGTAGTCGAGCGCTAAGGATCGGCCAATGAGGGGATTTCTTGGGTGGCCGTCAAATTTGTTCAGAAAGGAGGTGATTCTGTTTGCAGATTGAAACAGGTACGGATGGTACTTCCACGTCATTGTCCCTCTGTCATTCGGGTTTTTGACGACGAGGGATTCCACGCCTTTGTCAACACCGTCCTTCCACGCTCGGGAGAATTTCCGGAGACCCACAACGTTGACAAGAGATCCCTTCCATAGCCACTTGAACACGAGGGAAAATACCTGAGAAAATACAACAATGGACGCAGGGATTTTCCAAATTAATTAAATATTAAATTGTAAAGGAGGAATATTGGACTAAAAATTGCAAATCATTAATTATTTGTTATCGACGATTTTTACCTTTGGAAACAAAACATCAGGCTTCTTATCGCCAACGATCTCTTCAAAGGAGGAGGACGCCCGGTAGAGGTTAAGCCAATCTTGTGGATCTTCCTTCACCCTATCGAAGATTTCCACCCAGATCTGCAATCATCATCAAAATTTAAAATAATCAATTTAAATATTAGTTCATTATATTGTGGACATTTATTATTATTTTTTTTCAATTAAACGGACTTACCTCTCGAGGAAAGACTTCAAAAGGGTTCTTCGCCATCAGGAAAGATTGCTGTGCAAGGCTCTGCTCTGCTCCAGTTAAAAAATACTATGTTTGAGGAAAACACTGAGGGTTGATATGTGCACTCGGCGGAGTGGTTTTAGTCAATGAAGAGAAACAAAATGTGTCATTGGTGCTTTTGACTTGTCTGCTGCATCATTATCATGGGGTACTATAATAAAAAGAAGATGGCTCAATCAAAAGGGGTGTGTGCCTGCTTCATGAAAGCACATCACCACAGAAAACCACAAGAAACCACCGAAAATTCTTAACATGCAATGCACATTTCGAAATGGGGTTGGACGAAGATAAGATAGGCACCACACGACCCAGCTTTTCACAACCCACCTTTATCTTTTAAGGGTCAAGTCAGTCCCCTTTCTCTTTTTGCTGAACCTAGTGAAGGCCAAAAACGTGAAGGAAGCTACATTACTACTCATAATAATAATTTCCCTTCATTATGAATGAACCATTTATCTCTCTGTGCATGCATTTGAACCTCACTTCGTATAAATATAAGACCTCACCTCAATACCACCCTCTCACAAGTTTCTTTCACCCTTTCCATAAATGATGATGTTCCTTTTTTAAATATGGGGTGATGATGCCAGAGAGTATATATACACATATTCACAATATTATGATCGTGATTTTAAAACCTCTTGCCACCACACATTTATTCATTAAGTCTGACTCATTTCATTATTCATTATTAGACACAACCAGCTCTAATTTTGACCCTGACTTGGTGGAAATTCTCAAAATAATAGTTCCCTTTGTCCTTTTTTGGGTTTTGACAAAAATAGCCTGCATTCACTATTGTTAGAGTATAGCTCCGGTCCTGGGTTCTTGGCCATCAGGCTAAAATGTGTGGGCTAAGTAAGGGTCTGTCTGCTCCAGTTGAGAATAATAAATTTAAATTCGGCAGCAACTGACTGAGGATTGAGAGGTTGACATGATGAGCACTCTCGACAGAGTTATTATTTTTCTGAATCAGGGGAAAACATTTTTATGAATCTTGTCGACTTGCTTCCTTTTCTGCATCTGCAATTTTTTCGTTA
>JAANSN010004768.1:0-14076 GCA_036850665.1 Dicranocentrus wangi | reverse complement strand
ACTGAAAAACTCTGAAATGGTATAAATCCAGCTAAACTCTTCTGCTTCTTGTACTCACGCACTCTTGTCGATTATATAAAAAAGAGACGAAGACAAAACAATTTTTGGCACATGGAATAAGGTTCTCATGCAATTTTTTTAGTTGGTTCGATACTATCAAAAGGTTCCTTTTTGTGCTACCTCTCTCTTATCCTGTGTATATCATTGGCAAATTCACAAGTTCACGTGTCAGCAGTTCAGTTTTACTTTTCCGGGTGTCCCTTGCATAAAAATTAAGTACCGCTCTGTGGCACACTTCAAATTGTAAAAACGTTTTTGTTAAAAATCATCTAGGCTTCTGCACAGACCAAGTTTGATGTGGTATTTCTGCTTTTGGACGGAAGAAAAAACTTATTTTTTTTTCAGTTAGATTATACTGGTTAGTGTTTCCGTTGGATTTCCAGTGACGGATAAGAAACGTAATAAATACAGTGCTCTGCTTATGTATTCACTGTGTACTGCTATCACTTTTGGACTTGATGTCAACTGGACAGTATAATTTTTTCCCTTGTTGATAAGGATATCCTCTCAGATCCAGATCTTGGCGTATACTAAAAGGCATTTAGTACTCATCAATTATTTGTCCACTATAAAACTGAAGGAATGATAGAAGGAGTGGTGGTGCTGCGGTGGTGGCGGTGTATCATGCATGTCCTTGGATGATACTGCATTAATTTTAATTCTAGAACATTAAACTGGACTTTAATGTCGCTCCTAGTACGGCTTATGTATTCTTCCACAAGCTTGGAGACAGCCCACACAGCCACTCCTCACACAGCTATATAATATTATGTTTATACTTCTTCTGGACTGGATAATAATGGACCAGCTTTAAAGTTTCACTCTGGCACAAGTCTATTTAAATTTTTATATAGGTACGACATGTGCATGCATACACACACACACGAACACACTGCACTACTGTATCCTCTTTCACATTCCTTGGCAATGACTGTGTGATGTTGACAATTCGATGATTTTGTGCTGAATGCCGGCTCCTCCTGTACCAAAACGATGATGATGTGATGGTATATTATATATGCGATAGTCGGTCACTAATTTTCAAAAGGTCATCCAAAACAAGCTCTTGTTAGGTTAACTGGAAAAAGACATAATAAACAACCCTAATTGAATTCATTATCACGGCTCCTCTTCTGTACACATACTCTAACTGTGTGCCCAGTTACTCATCCAATTACTCCTGTTATGCGCAAAGGACTAGTTTGGTAATATAATTATTATGCATTGCAATTATGTGGAGAGGTAATAAGGTGCTCAGGTAGTAGGTATTATCTGTTATTATGTTGGATGGATGAGATGAGCGCTATATAGCTCTATTCCCTGTGAAATTCTGTCTTTCTTACTGATCTATCCCATCACCATTTGCTATTACTATTATGTACCATTTCAGAGAGTGAGATTTTATTACACATAGCCGAAGAAGAACAATGGAAAAACACGATGTTGACATTGATTTCAAAATAGGCTCAACTTAAAGACAGAGTTCAGTTAGTAAACCAGTTTTCTTACACTTGGTATGCAACTTAATTGACAGTTGTACATAAAAATGAAAATTAATGCGTGTTGCAGTCGAAGTGTACATTGTGTAAAAACGCTGTCAAGTATTACGTTTGAATTGGTTGTGCAGTGCAGTGTGTATAGTTAGTGCAGTGCAGCAGTACTATACATATTCACGTTCACTATATACTACTCTCCATTCCATTTAGCAGCAGCAGCAGCAGGACTTTTAGTCCTATTGCCACTCCTGTTGCATAACATCCTCCAACAGTTTTTTAAACTCGTGTACCCATCCCTAAAGGCCTGAGAAGCAAAAGGAATGTCAATTTTTCTCATGTGCGATCCAATGAAAATGACAAAAACTTATGTGATGACGATGAATAACAGAACTAGAGCATAACTCACTTGAAAACAATACGCATAATAATAATTTGTGAAGAGGTGTACCAAGTCATGCTTAATGGGCGCATGTTCACTTAATTTTCAAACAAAAAAATATTGCTATCCGATATATATACCATATATTAACAGCAAGGCTCTTAATTAACTTTTGCTCTTGATGCATCTTAAATACGCATTGTTCTAGCCCTATTTTTCTAAAACACTTTTCTCAGTTTGCAGCTAAAAGATTACAAATACCGTACAACACCCCTTTCAAAATCCCCATTTCAATTTTCATTCAATACCCATAATTTTCAGAGCTGATGGTGCTGCACCACAAATCTAAATGGAGTTCTTAATGCACTTTATTATAATCTCCCATCCCACTGCATCTTTTTTTCACTTTTAAAGTACCTCCTCCTCCTCCTTGCAGAAACACACTTATACTTTATCAAAATGACACAAACTTTTTAGAACAATGGTTCACGATGAAAGTAAAACCGCTACTATTTTTACAATTTGTTAACAACAAATGACTCTTTGCTCACTAACATTGATGTAAACTTGAGAGAAGTAGAGTTTAGTCACCCTGAGCAAATTCCAGAGAGAATGCTTTAAAAAAAATTTTTTGCGAGAGCTGACTTTCTACAAGTGTGTGTGTGTGTATTGAGTGAAGGTTTTGATAACAAAACCGTAACCACATATATATTCAAATGTAGATTTTTCGAACAAGGAATGAATAATAAATTGCAGAAAAATGTGAAACGAAAAAACTGTCACGTCATACCTGAAAGCTTATGTAGGTGAATCTCGTGTGTTCATAGTAAGAAAGCACAATATACAAAAAAACAAAATGCTCTTTTTATCTCTTTTTTCTTCTTAGTCTACAAAATACTTTCCCTTGTTTTATTCGCGTAGAAGAGGACTAATAATGAGTACGGCTTAATTTCGAAAAAATGCAGCTCACTGCACAAAACGACGTTTTACAATGATTTATCTCCACTTTTCTTAAAGGTTGTTTGTGCATACACACACACGCGCACAGCGTGAGCAGAGATATAGCAAATAATAATTAAAATGAGGAATAATATATATATATATGGTGAACTTACTTCCACAAACAAACAAAATTCACTACTGAATGAAACCCACTCGTGTTGAAGGCGTCTGCAAAATGCAGGGATGTCTAATCATCACCGAAAATAAAGTAAAGGTAAATAACAGTGATTAAAATAGTAGCAACAAAACTCTTGGAATTATTTAACTCATCATAAACCTGGAAGTGTTTGTATCTCTGAAAAAGTAAAAAACAGAAGTGAAGCTGTTGTGTGAGCTCACTTCTTCTTGATAATGATTTCGTGAAGGGATTTTTCTGTTGCTGTTGCTCGTACAGCGAACCGTATTAATACTAATACCATCAGACTATATGTCAGAGTGGTCGGTCGGTAGTCGGTATCACGGCGATGCCGTCAGTCACACAACAACACACGAAACTTCATGGTGATACGAATTCCTTTTGTGTATATATACACAAGTACACACACAGAGACAGGCACACTCAGATCGAGGGAACAACAGAATTGCAGAGATGAGATGAGGTCTTTTTTAGTTTTAGTTTTTAGTCGGTCGGTCGTCGGTGCAGAAATACTCTATCGCACAGGGAATATAGTAGTGCTCCAGGGCTGATAAATTGGTAATTAAATATTATGAATTGATACACACATATATAAAAAAAACTGAAGAGTTAAGAATGAGAAGACGTAGAAGGGGTTTGTCTCCATCCACGGCAAAATAACTAGCATATCATCATCTCAACCCAACAACACTACTCTTTTTCTCACTTCTTGATGTTCACAATCACAACACATTCACTGTAGCAAAGCAAGCAAGGCTACAGCAGCAGAAAGAGGCAGATTTTTAGTACCAAAATGTACACTGGCAATATATGTACACTACATAACATGAGATATCCCATAAAAAAGGAATAATAATGATATTGTAAGAAAAAGAAACAGAGAGCAAGACTTATTTCAAGCTGGCTCTCCTCTCTGCAAAGCTGATGATGATGATGATGCTCTTTATCGCTTCCATAATATGCTGTGTTATGCAGAGAGCCCTCCTTGCTTAGTCTACCTATAAATGCATAGAGAATCTATCTATATCTACATGCTTAAATATCTCTCCCACTATATCTCCTCGCTCCGAGAAGAACTGAAAATGTTATTATTATTGTTGTTATGCTTGCCTGCTCGGCATTCTCTGTCTGGGCGAGTAAAAAGTATATACGAGTGTATGTGAATGGATGTAATGATGATGAATAACTTGAAAAACTTGGCTAGTTGGAAAAATAGTACTATGGTATGTGGTACTTTGGTTAAGCGTATCTGAAAGGTTGATTTTGGATTTCTCCACACGTTATTATTCACACAGGGAATCTGTCTGAATGGCTATGAGCGTATTTTGTAGTAATCATCATCTCGCTCCTGCTGCATGCAGCAATATACAATGCACATTGGTTGCTAATATATTCCTAGACAGATACATAAAACTATGTATATATGCATGCAGTGTGTAGAGGGAAAGCCAAAAGACAAGGAATAACTACAAAGCATAACATTTTGCGTTTATGTAAGTATCCCACAGTAAAATGAGTAAGTGAGCATAAAGTACGACACACGTTGAATATAATATAAGTATATGTACATATTTTGTACAAGAAGCTCGGTATTACTTGCCACCACTACAGCCACCACATGACATGAGCGATATGCGATTGCCATGCAAGAAGGCTCAGTTTTTACTCTTACTCACGACGACGATGGGACTAAAAACAGGAACTGATGTGATGGCAATACATGTACCTATGGGTATATACTGAAGATGGAATGCACATATCTAATGTATTGCTAACAGCACTAACAACAGTGTGGCTCTTCTTACAACTACAACTTATCCATCCATCCGTTTAAGCTATGTCATATGCTGTACTTACTTCTTTCTTTCTATTCTATACTGCTGGCAGATAGTCAGAAAAAGGAAGGACAAGGCATGCAGGACCAACAGTAAAGTATAAGGGAAGGGAACACAAGGCACAGCAGCCAGAGCAGCAGCAGTGCATTCATAACAGCGTATCATTGACTGTCATGTAGCCAAAGTGAACATTTTGTACTTGTGCCACATTACCACGAAGGTTTATAATATACTAAAAAAGAACACTATCGCTCTAGCTAGACATTCATCAGCCAGCAGCACGAGGAAAATCTATGTTTCATATGGCCAAACCTTCATGTGAGCACTGAGCAGGGAAGAATGTTAAATTATAATGTAATAGTAAAGTCATGTACGAAATGTGCTCGGTGTATGAATTACTCATTCACCCTGGCCTGGTCTCTCTAGTGTGGCACTGTGGTGACTGATTTAACAATAATGAGGAGAACAAACAATAAAATGTGGTAGTAGTCAGTGCACATGTAGGAAAAGAAACGCATCGGGACCGCAAATCTTATTTTTTTCTTCTTCTCCTTCGTATTCTGGCATCTTATGACTCTCACAATGTCTTTGCTGAAAAACGTTGTGAAAAAATGCATGTATATTGTGTGTTCAACAGAGTAAACGCATTCTATCCTGTCCTCCTCCTGATGTGCAATACAATTCTCACCCAATATCGTCGTCATTTTGTGCCTTTTATACCTACCTATTCTCTGTACCTATCCACACCTAAAGCTTAACCACAGTGTGACGTACCACAGCATTTTGCCTGAAAAGAATGAAGCTTTCTAGCTGCTTTTGTGTGTGACTTGTGGGGGGAACATAGAGCACACGGAGCCTTGTGTACACAAAAATGCACTCAGGAGGAGGACAACGACAACGTCGAGTTCGACGAGTGTCCGTGTGTCTGCCTGCCTGCCTGGTAGGTTAGATGTTGTTGGGTGCAGAAGCAAGTGGCAGCAGCTACTGGGCAAGGCTAAGAAGAAGGAGTTCAGTTTTTTTGGGGAAAAGTTTTTAAAAGTATATAAGGTTTTCTCCCTGTTAGAGTTAACAGGAGACAAAAGGGAAGGGTTACTTTGGGATGGGAGAGCACAACAACATGCCGATGCCGAGAACTTTACAATAACGTACGGACGGAAGAAGACTCTGCTTTTTTACTCGTTTTGACTGTAAGCACAAAAAGAAGTAATGCAGAGCCAGAGGAGCAGGGCAGGGGTGATGTAAAATAGTTTGAATGCTTACCAAAAACACAAGAAAATGCTGAGGCACAGACTGAAAGAGGAAGAGCGAGAAAAATGCTCGAAACAGGGAGTATATATATGATCAGCATATAATATGATGCACTCTGTTTTCTTCCGTCGTGTCTTCGTGTTCACTTGCGGTTTTTGCGCTTGAAGCTTTTTACATGATGCTTGTAATATGGAATGTAATCTTGGGCTGAATGAGGGAATTTGTATCCCCTCTTCCCTTCTTGATGCCTGTAGATTCGATCTGCAGTCCTAATGCAATATAATGCAGCGTGTAACTAGGCGGTAGTAGTAGTGGGAAAACTAGTGACGATGATGATGGTGGGTGATAGTGATGTGATGAGGAACTGAGGCTGCAAAAGCTGAGGTGATGTGAATTTACTTTATACCTAAGCAAATGTACTGTATACAGAGATGGATATAAACACTCGGAGACAAGATGTATAGGAGCGAGAGAGCACCGTAATAAAATAAAGGACAAAATGTGTATGCAAGCATTGAAATCCAATGCAATTTGAGCTCTACGAGATTCCTCTCGATGCACAGTTACTTTACTTAAGTTAAGAGAGAAGCTGAACAAGAAGAGAGTCACTTACTCTTATGCACATATGTGAAGAGAGAGAGAGAGAGATGTGGATGAGCACACAGGGAAGGAAAATAAAGATTTCCCCTTGTATACTATTCCGGAATGTTGCATTGGATTGGTAAAATAATATAAAAAGGAAGATCAAAATGCGGAGAGAGAGAGAGAGAGAGACGGTTTGTTGAAGTTGTTAGTTCCTCCGGGCCTTAGGAACGAATGGTGAGCTGTTGTAGTTTAGCCAGTGGTATAAGCCATTGAACAAGTGACAGGAGCACGAAATGGGTTTTCGGTCTTTTTCCCCCTTCTCATCCCTATAGCGGGCATATGTACGTGGAAATTGCTCCAGCTCGAATAGAATGAACTCACACTTGCACGTTCCTTCCCATTTCTCGGGAGCGGAAAATGCACCAGTGGATTCAAACCGATATTATGGTGGACTCTTTTTACTCCGTTCCACTCCTCTGTAAGTTGCTCGCGGTAGGCTAGTTTTTGTCCCTGTATATTCCCATCTAGGTATATCCAGTAAACGACACGGTGAAAGAAAGAAAGGGAAGGAAAAAAGGAGGGAGAGAGAGTAAGCGTAGGTATATAAAAATTGCAACCAGGGAAAAAGGAAAGTAGCGTTTGATGATGATGGTGATGCAGTGAGAGATTAGTATTTTCCAACATTTCCGCTCAACTTTTTAGCAATGAAGTAGTAGTCATGTCACAGACGTAAGGGCATGAATAGGGAAAACGCTATCAGGAAATTTGATTCTCTATATTTTATAAGTTTTTTCCCCTTTTTTCTATAGCGTTTAGCTTATATAATAATGTCAATGTAGTGGTGCCGTGGTGCACACTGGAGTAATACAATCTTATTGGGGGTGGTACGTTGTGCACATTATATGCAGAAGTGGTCATGAGAAGAGCATATAAAGGGGAACGTGCTCGCTTTGTGGGGGACACAATGCTAAAGGAAGGAGATTTCCCCGAGTTGGTTCAGTCTTTTGAGAGGAGTTAAGTTCCACTTCCGTTTTTTTCTACCACTCCAAAATCCATGCTGATCTTATACGTATGTATGTAATAACCTTCCCATTTCACCCTGTTTTGTACCCGATTCAAAAAATACTTAAATGTATTATTGGTCATTTTGCCTCTTCGGAGTTTTGCTATATGAATGCTAATGATGTTGATATACTCCTTTTTACACGACTGAGCTGTCGTTCCTTTTTCCTTTGGCCTATCTTCCTCTGCAATAATATCATCCTCCTTTATGACCGCCCCTTGCATTGAGTAGGAGTAAAAAAAAGGTCGTCGCGGAAAGCAAAGTTATTTGGCATTAGTAGTTGGCAAGCGGAATATAGTAGCATTAGTTGTGCCCCAGTAGTGGATAAAATGAGAATAATCACATCACATATATTATCTACGATACAACAAAATGCTGCATTACTTCACTTTCGTGAAGGAGTAGCAAAATTTATGGATATACAAATAGCAGTATTTATAATGCATTTTATGTGTAGTACTAAACTAACTCTGTCTGTTTCGTTCTGCCACCACCACCACCGGAGGAGAAATATAATATCCCAGAGTCATCTCAAGTATCTACTTGATTCTCTAGCATACAGGAAGGAAGGCAACCACCTTATCCGCCACTCCACTCTTCCACTCCTGCAGACACGGGACATGAGAAGCTCCGTGGGAGAAGACGTGTGTATGCAATAATAACAACCGGTGTATGATGATGAAAAAAAGGAACTCGTGCAGCAAAGCAACCCAAGGATTTTCCTGTTTCTGCATAACTATGCCAATGACAAGCCTTTCACCCATTGCATTGCAATGCTTGAGCTTTGCAAAGGAATACACAACTCCTGGAAAAGAAAGGTCCTTGGCCTGGCCCTTCAGCAGAACTCATATGATAAAGGAAGAACCAGAGCAGCACTTTCCAGCGCCTATACATGCATTCCTGGAATAAAAGCAATATATCAGCAGATTGAGCTGACTCTCTAGTCACTCTAGTAGGTAGACTATGTAGTAGTACCAAACACCGGTAACTAATTCCACTTTCTTTCTCCCTTCTCCACTGTTTTCCACTGTCTTGTACACAGTCTCCAGGCGCTTCGTGTAATACCCTTGAAAAATGCATGATTCAGGCAGATGGTTACTTTCCGACAGACAGAGTGCTGACTAGGGAGGTAAAGTAATAGGTGTTCTTCGGCCCTCTTCGCGTTGATTGGCTTGTCTTCCTTAGAATTTTTGGTGATGCATTATCATCACGTACGTATTATTGTGGAAATGGTATTGTTTCGTTCAACGTTCAATTCACTTGATGAATGTGCGACGGCGTGCTAGTGCTGACATGCTGTAAATAATAGAAAACGGTTCAAGTTGAACCCGGAGAAAGGGAAAACTCTATTATGCTCGCTCTTCTCTTCCTCGTATAACTTTATTTTTTGGCTTGGGTGGATATAGATATAATTTGTGGTTGTGTGAGTGAGTTGATAAGATGATGATAAATAGCCTCGTCCTGAATATCAGATTCAGTCTGAAATGGATGCGGTCAACCTGCACAAATAAACCTATTGACTGCTTGATTGTCTACTTGAAGATAAGGGAAGGGAGGGAAAGGCTTGTTGTAATTGGATAATATTGGGCTGGGTGGGCTAATAGCTATATTGTCCAGAATTATGGATGGAAATAGAAATGCAGAGTTAATTGTATGCATTTCTAAGGTAAACTAAACGTTATGGCATCTTCCACCCGACCAGACACACTGTTATGGGACCAAAACTATTTATCAGTGTGCATGTCGAAGCGAGTAGTTATATACCAACTTAACAAGCAGTCAGGCATTACGTGACGCGTGAATAATGAGCATCTACTCTTTCCTTAAAGTCCATTTAATCAGAGATTCAGGTTTATTATCCAAATTGGTTCAGCATATTATGAATGCTATATATTTATGCACGTGCATGCTGTTTGTTACGAGCGTGTTAAAAAGCAATTTGAAATTCAAAGTAAAGGAAAGTTAACCGTCATAATTCACTGCCCAGGTTAAGTCTGAATTTATTGATTGGTAGGCAAATACTTTGGAAGTATTTGTATGAGTAAAATTTTGAGAAACGTTATGGAAAAGTGATCATCGTAGATCGTAGGATTAAGTTTCATTTGTCCACAAATTAGGCTTTGTTTTCTGCTTTCATGGCACGCATTTTGTGCTTTTGTAGAGCAACTTGCTTAAGGAACCTATTAAAACATGGATTATTTCAATATAAATCTTTGATGCATGGGTATGCAAATTGTGAAAATGATGAATCCCAATATCTACTTACGCTTGATAAGCAGGATATTTCAAGTCCTTGGAATTGGAGCATTCTCCCCAACTGCAGACACATGATTCATCACCCTGAGCCCATTCTGCGCATTGGGAGTCACTTACGCAACCTCCTCCACAGTTACCCGTCTATTTTAGTACAGATTACAGATTACCACTTCACATCACACGGATTACTTTCTTAATACAATTCGGTCGGACCACTTACAATCATTCTGCAACTGAATAATGAGCATCTACATTGTGTAGAGCCTGAGGCGGCTGCACATTCCGATGTGGTCAGGCAACTACCATCGCAATTCTGTAAATCAATTTTTTGCAAGTTTTCAATAAACAGATATATCTTTCCATTAGTAAATTAATGGTATGTACATTGTAAAATTTGATTCTTTCTTACTTGAGCGCTAGCATATGCTACAAGAGCAAGAGCAACGGCAACAATCAAAACGGCCCTCATTGTTGAATTTGATTAGATATTCCGGTCAGGAGAAGAATGTTTAAGTTGATGTAATGAACCACTACCTCAGTTTCAACCACTGAATCATTTTGCAGGAGACATCCATTTTATATATTTTCACATTTCATAGGTCACGCCTCACGCCAATAAAAATAGAACATGGTAAATGTTTTTCTTGCTTATCGGTAATTGTCAATCACCAATTCACTGCAGTATCAGAACCGTGCTTAATTATTCCACATCACCCGATCGTCCAAAATTTTCGATTACCCGAAATAAAGATGTCGTATGTCTTGCTTCATATCTACGCTTCATATCTTCATATTGATCGTGTTATTGGATTGCTTTGCTAATTATGATAAAGCACTGGCGAGTTTGGGATAAGATCGAAACATCAGTATATGACCAATGCAATGACAAATTATGTTACGGTTCAAGTAGTATATTTCATACATGCACTTGTTAATAAGATTGCCTACTATGCGGTGTAATAATTATCTGTACACCTGCTTTTACTGCAAAACTGCAAATTATCCGTAGGAATTTCCATTGAATCAAGTGGCTAATTGACAAGAACATCCTTATAAAACTGTTTACCACCTACGTTAAAAACAATATAAAAAATTAAAATGTAATGTTTTTTTGTCAACTGCTAGCACCAATTCGTTACGAATCTAAACCGAAGTTTTTAATATGTCATCAATCAAGCATAGTATATTATATGTATATATATGTTACTTATTACATATTTATCGAAATATTGTGGTTAATGTTCACATATATTTATCAAAATCTAGAAAATCATATGAAAATATTGACATTGTTGGCTTTATTACTTAACATTGAAAGTTTGCTTGAAGTGCATGATTTCAAACATAAACACGTAAAAACATTTACCATGTCTTTGCTTTGTAATCGATTTCTTTCTGCTCATGTCATCACGGGGAAAGGCTCGAAGCATTATGCAACAACAAGCGTCAAGCTCTGCGGCTGCTGAGTCGGGATACTCGGGATCGGGAGTTGAGCAGATGGAGGTAGAAGGAGCTCCATGAAGGAAACGGGAATGACAATGAAAACGGAGAATTTGCAATGCCTGACTACCTATATACGGTCAAGGCTGGAGAATTTTGAGAAGGGGAGAAATGAGTGGAGGAGCGACTCAAGTAATACATAGCAAATTACTACCAACTACCAAATGAGGAAGCACCCAGAATTTCAAATGACACTACCTATATGCAGTGAGGTCGAAAAACCAGAACCCGATAATGAGAAACTCAGAAACTTCCCACTGACTTTCAGGCTTATACTTAATTGTCCACAACCCGCCCAATACTCCGACATAACCTAATGCTAATGCTTCTTTAGAGACTATACCCGATGTATTTTTTAAGGTCAAGCGGTGGATGTGGATGGTCGGAGGAGGGCACCTTCTGCAATTCCAAAACATACTAGTCAGACGAAGAATGCAAGTTATGCTGCAATACCAACTCCTTGGTCGACACTATTTTGAAAAAAACAAAAAGTGGAGTTTCCAAACGGGGTTAGAAAAGTGGCCAGCATTTGCAAAATCCATACGACAGCAGGAAGCCTCATAGATTTTTGAATGTAGAGTATTGTTGGAAGGTACTTCAGGCAGAAAACGTATTGACCAAAAAGTCTCAAATTCGAAACCAGAATCAAGGAAACTTTCAAGCTGCCTGCAATGACGCGATTATCTGATAGATGGTAGGTCGGGAAAGGTAGGATCGCCTTAGGTGGACAAGAGTATTATAAGAATAAACACGAGGTCACAATTAAGGTCGACTCGTAGCCAGCCCATGTTGGTGAGCGAACCTTGTGTTTGAGTCATACGCCGCGCCGGGGTCAAACCAACGACATATATTTGGTCCCATCCAGGAATTGTGTTATCCTTGTGGACTGAATGAACGATGAATTGCGGAGCAACTTCCGCCTGATGAAAGATCTGGCAGCATGTCTTCATATAATAATGCAGAGGTGAGGTATGTTAATTATCGATGCAAAAAATTACCTATTTGTCTCTTGCTGTGATGTTCGTTGATTAATTTTGACAGGTAAGTATTTTAGTAATTTCAGTTGCATGCTGTACGTTATGGATTTTATTTTTGGCAGCTATCAAGATCAAGGAATGAAATTTCCAAGAACCCGTTCAGACTCCAGCTAGGATGCTCCCCGCGGCAATCATCAATGAATCCATCCCGACGATAAGATGGATTGAGCTATATGGTTTAGAAGTAAGTGGCATAATGGCAGGCAAAGTAAACCGAGATTGACTGTTTTGATTGTTTTGTTGTACTGAAACTTATTTCAACTTCATGTAAATCTTGAGGCCAAAAAATGGCGTGTTCCAAATTCGAAACCAGAACCAAGTAAACTATCAGACTGCCTGGAATGAAGCGATTATCGGGATGAGGGATGATAATTACAATACAATACACAACAGCAGAGCGCCGACCGTAAAAGATCAGTCGGATTGACTCATTGATGAAGTCCTATGCCACGAGGTCACAATTAAGGTCGACTCGCAGCCCATGTTGGTGGGCGAACCAAGTGTTCGAAACATCTGCCTGGGTCAAAACAAGCAACGACATATACTATTGTATTATCCTTTGGACTGGACTGAACGATGAATTGCGAAGCAGATTGTCCTGGTTGCCTACACATGGATCCTGGATAACGCGTGTAAACCAATTCAATTCAAATTCCAGCCAGGATGCTCCCCCCAAAGGAAATTGTGTGGGACAAAAACCAAAGAATCCGCCCCGGCGATAAGGCTCTTTCATAGCGCTTTAATGGAACCGTTCGAGAAAGTTTTAGCGTCGTTACTTGATGATGGGGTCTATTTGCTCCATGAGCGAAATCGGGAAATGATAAATATAGCAAAAATGAGTAGGTGAGAAGGGTTGGGTGGGGAGTGGTGGGCTGAACGAAAGAAAAAGTTCGGTTCGACTCATCCATCCAAGTAATAAAACCATCCAAGCAACTAGCGCGCAGTAAACATGCGCACACTGCGCATGCGTCTCCCTGGACTCGACTCTTCTGAGTTGATACTGATTGCTGGTCGCTGCGGGTGGGGAATCGGATGTTTGTTTTTTGCGTAAGGAGTGGGGTGGGGTGCATTTGCAAAACTTGGAAGAAGGCAAAAAGGTACTACCTACGTAGAACGAAGCAAAGGGAAAATACGACTTCGGTGGTCGACCTAAGTGAATTGTGTTTTCGAAAGTTTGGTAAAACTTGAGGTTTGAAGTTTGTGAGAAGAGAAATATGTTTTAACTTTAGTTTGCTGGTAACGCTTGTGAAGGAATCAAGGTGGGACTCGGGAAACAAACTTCCAATTCCACCGTATAGCGGGATTTCGAGAGTAAGGTTGAAGATTACGGTAACGTTAATACAGGGCCTTTTTTAATGTCCGCACATATATGAGAAATGACATGGGAAACACCATGGAAAAAAATCACTTGGCTTGAACGGTGCAATGACAACGAAAACTTTCCCATGTAATTTCTCATATATGTGCGGACATTAAAAA